>JAILYA010000052.1:1875936-2105547 GCA_021437795.1 Rhodamnia rubescens
ATGGAGATATGCAGAAAACGAGGATGACGATGAGGAGACTGAGTATGAGGACTAGCGAGCTTTCTGCAGCAACATATGTATTTAGAGGAAGGATTTGGTTGATGAGGAGACGAGGATAATCTGGAGGACGCTGCAATTAGCTCCACAGTGAATCTTGATCGCTCTCTCACCATTGCTCACGGTTCCTCAATGAACCGCGTTCAGATGTGTCAGAACAAGTCTGCAGCAGCATTGTCGTGGGAATTTTTCTGACTTAAATGAGTAGCGCAGAGATACCTAGTTATGAAACCCGTCGAACAGCCAGATTGAGATTGTCCATCAGCAAAATTCATTTTCGTAGACGGTCTAAGTGATTATTCTGAATAAAATGAAAGCAAGGGAGGGATTGACTTGTGCTATCATTTCAAAAGAATGGCTACTTGGTCTGCCCTGAAATTTGTTTGACGCTGGTTCTTGAAAGCTAGGGTTATGGTACTACTCTTCCAAGAGCTACAACTTGAAAAAAACATACAAGGGCATCCTGTCTTTAATAAGCAGCATTTCATAGACAAAATTATCTATATGTATTCATTGCCTAGCTCACGCTAATTTACTAATGTTCTTAATCTTCTTCTAGTAAAATAAGGAAAAGTCGAGCTATGGTGGACTTAGAATCAACGTCTTCATGTCCATGCAACGCACGGGAAGATTAGTTCTGTAGATATATGAGATGGTGTCATGATTATAGATCAAGTTGTTCAAAATTTTAGTTAACTAAGGATATTTGAACATCGAATTGTCTTTTAATCAGCAGCTAAAATATTCCACTCTCGAAAATGTAACCCACCTAACTGCTCAGGCAGAACATACAGGTTTACAAGTAGCGGAGAAAAGTTTTTGGTCTTTTGACTGGTATTATCCTTCGTATTCGCCGGATGAGAGGAGTCCCTAGCCCTACCCAACCCAGCCCAGCCCAGCCCAGCCCAAGTGACTTGATTCAAACCGTCCCAGAACATGTTGTGGGCTTGTTTTCGTCTTTCGCTAGTCTGGGAAATCTTGGAAGGAATCCTGTGCAATGCGAGGGCGTCGTCCACGATTGTTCCCGGGTTTGGCTTACGACATTGAAAAACATACGAGTTTCTAGCTTTCCACTCCAGCCGGAGCGTACCTGCTTACCAATTCTCTATGGGGTGCGTTAATTCCTTCCGACATAGCTTCCAAAAAATCCATTTTTCCATTCGGGTTATGTTTGTCGAAGACGTGTAGCCTATGTTACACGGACACGGGACACGACACGCGACATATTGCCGATACGTGAATTTAGAACATTTTTTTTGCCGATAGTGGTCATTTTCTTTTCATTAGTTTTGTTTTTGGATAACCAATGGTAACTTTCCATTAATTTATAAAACAATAGGCCCATGACATGAAACTTTTTTTGTTCATTTCAAATGTTTTTCCTTTAATTCTCACGTCGCAAAACTCATAATTATTATGAAATTGTCCATTATCGTCAATACTTATCAATCCTTGGTGGTTTGCTCTTAATATAAATCATCGCTACCCTCGATATCGTTACTATCCTCAACGTCGAGCAAATGGGATCTTTTAGGCCACCGGTCGAATGGTTCTCAAACAATGTTTAACAAGAAATTCGGGATGTGATCGGAGATGACGTAGTCAACATGGTCGGCGTGGCTTTTCAAGCAAGACAAACTTCATCGGATTTGAAACAAACGTATGCGGTTCTTGTTCCGAGAGTAAAATTATGAACTCTTGTACGTGTGATCCCAGTAATATATGATTCAAAGCCTCCAAGAGGACTTGAACAGTTGAACTAGGATGAGGATGGAAGGTGGTTTACTGGCTTCTCAATGCGGTCAATAGACAAGCCAGTGATCTTATAATACTCCGTTCGGCCCACGAGATATTATTATATTGATGAAATTACAAATTTTCATACCTTTAATATATAGTTTTTAATATACCAGGATAAATAATTAAGAATTACATTGACAATTCCGATTTATTAGTTATTTTTATTCAAATTTATATCGCTCTAAAGATAGGGCTAGAGCATTAGAGAATGGAATTATTGCTGGGGTCGCATGATTAAAAATCTGAGTTACGCATACCGTTTCACACTCGAAAGAGTTGGATATACTTAAAGCCATCAAAATTTTCGTTTAAAATACGTTATTTCCTTATTATTAATTCTTGAAGATCGGATAGTTAGATGGCAAATATCACGAATATGTTTGACTGTAGTAGATATTTTCATTGATTATGAGCATAATTAGGTCGTTTTTAGTTTTGAAGAAAAAGCACAATAATTTCTGCTTCGATGTTGCTTTTTTCCGCGGAGTCTTTGTTTTTTTTCGGTTCTTGGTTAGTGAAACGTGAGAATATGTGCGGGTGCAAATCTGCTGCATAAGCTCGCGGAGTTTTGCGATTTCTTCATCTATGAGATTTTATGGGACTATTTTCAATTGTTCTAAAAGAAGCATCTCACACGGTACAAAAGCACGATGTCATGTATTCAAATCTTTTCATGTCTTTATTTGCTTTTTTAATGAAAAATTTTCGCGTTTAGTACTACGCGTGAGTGGAATGTTAGAATAATTAAATATTATATTTTAAACTTTTAGAAAAGTTGGCAATGATACTATCAAATCTCACATTGTTACGTTGAAGTGCGAGTTGCCTGGTGGCATCTCGGACACTCTAGGCTTTATTAAGTTCGACGAGGATTTAGCCAACTCCGATCGAGGAATACAACGAGGCTTCACTCGAGATCGAGATCTTCTTCTTCTTCTTCTCCTCCTCGTCCTGACATATTGCAAAAGATCAGAGTCGTCCTCTTCTTGTTCAAATCGCACATGCAAGAATCCCTACCTCCATCACCGTCTCCATTCGCCGTGTCGAACTTCAGTTCTTCCCACGAGTCGTCGATCCGACGAGTTGGAGCCTTCGAGGCTAGTGTCGTCCACGGCAACCTACCGAAGAAAAAGGGAAAATAAAAAATAAAAGATAAGAAATAATAAAAAATAAAAAATAAAAACTGAAAAATAAAAATAAGAGTTCAATTTCTTGGCTTAAGTATACTAGAAGTGCTCAAATTTATGTACGATGCTCACTTTCGTATTAAAACTTTCAAAACAATCACTTAAATGCCAAACTTTTAGGAAAACGATCATTTTAGTGCCAAAACTTTTAAAACAATCACTTAAATGCTAATTTTTTTGAAAAACACTCACTCTAGTGTCAACTCGGCGAGCCACATCAACTCAAATGCAAAATAGGCTACATCGGATTTTCAGCAAGCCATATGAACTCAAATCGGAATTGATACCGAAGTGAGCGTTTTTAAAAAATTTTGGTACTTAAATTATCATTTTGAATGTTTTGACATTAAAGTGAATGCCGTACACAAATTTTGGCACTTGTAATGTGCTTAAAATCCACATTGCATCTCAACACGAAAGGGTTGTCTTGCTTCCTTTTGCAGAATTTACTTTGCGCACCGCTTTCACGTAACGGATAATATAGTGACTCTATTGACGCCTAAATTTTAGCAACACCAGTCATTACCTAAAAAGTTGAGATCGATCCCAATCCTTGTAAAAAATATATATTATTAGGTTGTATGTTAGGAGTATAATCATTTTGTAGTGAAAAGCCCACATAAACTGCATTATAATTGGATCGACTTAAGCGGGAAGGTTCTGGGCTTAATTAAAATTAATTGAACTAACCCCACTCGAGCATGAATTTCAGACAAGCCCATTGAGTCCTCACCATAAACGAAAAATGCATATGCATTACACATGGAGTGGAATTAAGATATTGGATCCTTTGATTAAAATTGGAAAGCAACAAGGCATATCCACTACAAATTTCAGCTAGCACCTATCAAGGAAATTGATGTCAGATACTCTTTATTTCTTATTTTTTCCATGATTTCTTATGGAAGTTAATGGATTATTTAAACAATGAGTGAAACTGGGAAAGAAAAGAACTGGATTAAAAAAAAATCAAAACATTGGAAGGTGAAGCAGCTGGAATTAGCTGGCCATGAATCCGCGTGGATAGCAAGTGAATCTGTGGCTTACTTTCTGATAGAATATTAATATAATACATTGCGCATTCATCTAATAGCTTAATCTTTAAAAACAGTTGACAATGGTGCTGCCAGTGAATTCAAATCTTTTCAACTTGAGTTTTTAGAGCAAAAGCCAAAAACAAAGTTAGACAGAAGAAGTCAGAACTTGAAAACGCCTCCAGCAAAGTGCGCTAAGAGAAAGCATACAGAAGCCGAACTTGAAAATGCCTCCGGCAAAGTCCGCTAAGAGGATACGTTCCGCCAACCCGACTCCCGTCACTTCGAATGTGGTGAAGAAATCGTGACCAGTTAAACAAGACATGTACGATGAAGAAGATAGCGACGAAACGGAGGAGGACCAAGAGAATGTGGATGGATGGAGATATGCAGGAAACAACGAGGATGACGATGAAGAGACCCAGTATGAAGACTAGCGAGCTCCCTGGTTATGAAACCCGTCTAACGGCCAAATTGAGATCGTCTCCATCAGCAAAATTCGTTTTCGTAGATGGTACAAGTGATTATTCTGGATCAAATGAAAGCGAAAGGATGGCTATTGGCTCTGCGCGGAAATTTGTTCGACACCGGTTCTAAACTGTGAACCTAGGTGCTGCCCTCTAGGGTCTGAATCAAATGAGAGCTAGGGTTACGGTATTCTTCCAACAACTATAAGTTGAGAAGCAATACGAGGACATAATATTATTCGTAGGAAGAATTTCTTAGAGCAAATTAGCTATAACTATTCATGGCCAAATTCATGCTAGTTAACTAATATTCTTAATCTCCTTCAGGTAAAATAAGGAAAAGTCGCGTTACAATGAACTTAAAATCAAGATCTACATGTGCACGCAACCCATAAGTTTTTCAAAATTTTAGTTAACTGAAAAATCTGAACATCCATTTGTCTTTGAAGCACAATGTATTAAATAAAACATGTCTGCTTAGAGTTTTGCATAATTCAGCTAAAATATTTCACTTTGAAACATAATTTATGCTTTTGATTCGCTGGATGAGATGAGTCCTTCGCGCAGCCTAGCACAATCCAGCCCAATCCAACCTAAATAACATAATTCAAAACCTCTGAGAGGACTTTGAACGGGGAGATACCGCTAGACCAACATGTTCTTGGCTTGTTTAGTCGGGCAACCTTACCTTTTTTTTTTTGTGTCTCTCACTTTTCACTTCTATATACATGTGTGTGAGTTGCTTGAACCTCGGACTTGAGAGTATAGTCTCTAGTCTCACCTCTCATTCTCTTTATCAGTAATGCCGCATGCCTGTCGACGGTTTCACTTGTCGTGGAGAAAACAAAATATGTGTTTCAGCAGTCCTTCCATGACCCATGTAACATTGAACAAAAGCTTAAACTCGTAGTCCGAGATATGTACACAAGTCGATGTCTGTCAAGAGCCTGTTTGATAACAATTCTGTTTTCGAGTTCAATTTTGAGCAGAAATAGGTTTTGCTAATTTTGTTGTCGAGAACTGAGAAGTGTATTGTTTTTGCTTCTTATTTCTGTTTTAAATCTGTTGCCGGCCACTCATCTATTCTTGAAAATAAATTTTTTTTTTAATGACGTTAGATTTCAGTTCTTTTTATAAATCCACGAGCTAAAGAGTAGGAATTAATGAAGTATGGACGTCACCAAATAGGTCCAGCCATGTTATGATGACGGGGGGAATGCCCGTCGTCTTCTCCGTCTGCGAGGACAAAGGTGCAGGGGGTAACTTTCAAGCATCATATGAATGTGAAGCACGCACAACCCGAGGCCAACTTTTTTTTTTGGCCCTTTTCTCCTAATATGAAAATGGGGTGGATTGATTATTGGAATCAGTCAACCTTAAGAGATCATTTGAGTGTTATAACTTTTTAATGATTAATTGACTGTCATATAACATTGAGGGTCGTAACTTTCTAAAAATGTTCAATACAAGTGTTATGTAACGTCGAATTTTCGATACTTGAGTAAATATTTTTAAAAACATTTGGCTATTAAGTGATCGACTAAAAGACAAAACACTCAATTGAAATTTCTTTTTTAGAAGTTAGGGCCCTTAAGTTGTTGAAAAGAAAAGTTATGATACTGTGATGAGTGCAGATACGAAAATTATGACACTTATTCCATCCTTATCCCATATTTAGTACCAACGTGAAACATCATTCTCTGGTAGACGCTGTTCTAGATTGAAGATCTTCCTCCGCGTGCTTTCCGGGAAAGATATCACGAGCAAAGCGGAATGAAAAGCAAGCAAGCAAGCCTGGTGCCGGAATAGTCAAAGATGCCTCTGGAAAATTGGCTTTAGATGACTTTTTAACTGAAATTAGAAATTGCCCGTGCTACGCACGACACATTACAATAGAAGCAAAATTATTAGATTTCATACTTTTAAAACGTACGTTAAATATATGAGAAAGGAATAATTAAGAAGCACGTTGACACTTCCAGTTAGAGTGAATATTCATTCAATTTTATCACTTCAAAGCAATCGAAATCGGCCAATTAAAAATGGAATTGCTTAGGTCACATGAATAAATCTCACTTACTTATGTCATTTTCAAACCTGAAAGAATTACATATATATGCTTAATTCATCAAATTCTTCTTTGAAAAATATATTAGCTTTTCACTAGTGCTTCTGGATCCGATAGCTAGATACCGATGACAAAGCAAACATATTTTTGAGTTGAATTATCAAAAGTTATGGTCCTAAAAATTGAATTTTGGTTATTTAGGTGTGACGAAATTCACATTCGTATTATACCGTTTGAGATTTTATGTTGAATGGTGGAATTCAAAACTTTTAATTTTAGTACTCAAATTAACCATAAAGGAACGACAGCTAGATTTTATTATCTTATTATTGACCTAGGATTGTTTTAAGACAAAACTAGTCTTAAATGTCACCTATTTAATCTAATACCAAACAGAAAACAAAAGATGAAAATAACAAAAGTTAATTACCCCCAGCTCTCCACTCGACTTCGCAAAACAAATTGATTTTCACAAGATCATCATTGAAATTGACTCTTGCTAGTCCGGAGCTTACATTTGACAATGCTGGTCTTGCTTTGCTTAAATATATCATAAGAATATTGTGCTCTCATTTTGAGTTTAAAGTATAAGATAATTTTTGGAAAGAAAATCGTTCTGCAGAATGGCTTGCTAATCTTGGAATCAATAAGCGCTTGGATACTAGTTTCCTTTCTTTACCTCTCAGAGAGTTACTTCATGTTTTATTAGATGATAAAATAGAGATACAACGTTAGTCCTTTTCATATAAAAAAAATTGACAAAATTACGAATTAAGTCATATCGCCCTTTTACAACTTTGAGGTTGTCTTGCAGATCAATCAAGTAAACCGGGCATTAATTTCACCGAGTCGAATCCAAATTAGCAAGTAATTGCAAAATTGCAGCAAATTGACAGACATGCAAGACAATAAAAACTGTGGGAGTGTGATGGCCAAGAAAAAGAAAGAAGACTGTAGATTGGAAATTCAGAATAGATCCGAGAATTGGAATTCGGTTATGCCCCTAGTAGCCCTTAATTGCAGGCAGATCAATTGACATGCTTGATTAGCTGCAACTTTGGATTAAAGAGATAGGAGCGCTAACTTCCTCTTTAGCCATACCTCATCCATGATGGGATAAACTGAATGTGAGAAACAATCACTCACAACTTGTAAAACACTCATGAAAGAGGATGATACGTAGATGGCTTTTCAATACTTGTGTATTCACCTCAATTCATCCATAACAAAAATGCTTACAAGAAACGTCTTTGTATAGGCTTGTTACACAACTCTTGAGCAACCCCTTTAAAAAACTCATAAATAGATTTTTGGAAACACGAATAGTCATGATGTATATATCGGTATATGAACAGACTCCTGATAAACTCAA
Organism: Rhodamnia rubescens; assembly: GCA_021437795.1. Classification (NCBI taxonomy): domain Eukaryota; kingdom Viridiplantae; phylum Streptophyta; class Magnoliopsida; order Myrtales; family Myrtaceae; genus Rhodamnia; species Rhodamnia rubescens. The sequence goes on from JAILYA010000052.1 coordinate 1,883,922, forward strand.
CTTTACAATAAGGACTCTTAAAAGCAACCCTTATGATGAATACTAACCTTGGTTCATGCATCCTCCTTAGGAGTCGAATGGACATCCGCATGCTGAACGACAACATTCAATATTCATGAATTTGGTTTAATTGCTAACAATCCACCATTAAATTTCTCCTTCTGTGTGACAGCGCCCTTGTTAATGGTCTAACTCGTCACCGACATATTGATATGATGTTCATCAGCCTGGAACCGTTGCGTAGTCTCACATCCACTGAACCATTGCCTTTCCGCTTTAGTAGTTTCAATTTTCAAGATGCGAACACCGTCATCTAATCTGAGGTTTTGGAGATTAGAGTATCCCCGAACAGTCGCAGTCAGCTGAGAGATATCAGTGTATACTAGATGTAAGACCCTCAGAGAGGCTAATCCTGTAATATTGCATTCCCCTGTCAAACTTTTGCAGCCAGAGAAATCTCTCTTCTAACCTCTCCAGATTCTTAATGGCTCCAGGAAATTCTCTTATAAAAGTGCGAGTCATATTTAGTACTTTCAGGTTTCTCAAATTCTTCACAGATGAAGGTAGTTCATCGACTACCATGTCTGAAAGATCCATGACTTGCAGCTCCTCAAGGCTTCCGATGGAATCTGGCAATTTCCACAAGCTCCTGCAGTTTCTCAGTGATAGTGTCCGTAGATTCTTCAGCAATCCAATAGAACAAGGGAGCTCACATAGTTCAGTGTCATCCAATGCTAGGTACGAGAGAGATTTCAAGTTACCAATTGAATTGGATAGAGAAAAGGATTTACAATTGCAAGCACTCAGAATTTCAAGCTTCCCATATGAACCCCAGGAAAATCAGTGGTTTTAATGGAAGTTCCATCGGTGTAAAGCTCTTTCAAAGCCACCAATGAACCTATATCTTCTGGCAACTCTTGCACAAAGTTGCAGAACTTAATATTCAAAGAAACTAAGTCCCTTAGCTTGCTAATTGATCTGCCCACACCCGCTAATGTAGAACAACGTTCCAGGTTCAGTCTCTCTAAATTTATGGGTGCATGGGAAACTGGAGATTCAACTAGCCGAGCACAATCTTTTAGGATCAAAACCTTCATGTTTTTGGCCTTCTGCAAAACAGGAGAACATCATAGCCTTGTATTGTCAAACGTGAAGCAAAAAAATATTTTCAAAGTGCAATATTTTTTGACCAAAAACAAAAAGTGCAATATTTGACCAAAAAAAATGCAATAAGAAAATAATAATACAAAAAGTGCAATAATTAAAAAAATTAATGATTTTCCCAATCTCCGACGTAGACATCGTTGGGTCATTTTATAACATTTTCCCTTGGTGGCGGTAAAGTTTTTAAATATTTTCTTCTTCTTCTGCGACCAATGGTAACTTTTCATTAGTTTACTAAACAGTAGATTCATTCTCTGACATAGATTTTTATTGGTCATTTGAAATATTTCTTCTTCGGTAATGGTCACTTTTTATTGGTTTTCGCGTTGCCCGGCTCATACAATATGAAATTGTCAATTATAGTCAAATCCTTGGAAGTTTGCTTTTAATATAGCCTATGGCCAATTTTGTAAGCAATCATGAGCAGATGGGTCCAATGACTAACCCGATCGGATGATTTTTAAGCAGTGTTTTAGAAGATATTCGGGGATATGATTGGAGATGACAAAGTCAACATGATACCTCTGGATTTTCAAATTGGACAAATTCCATCAGATTAGGCGTAGACACATGTGGTTCTTATTCCTAAAAATCTACGGGGCATTACTGATCAATTACTTTGTTTAATGAGCCACAACTCATTCTGACAACCTTGAAGTTGTCATTGTTAACGCCAAACGTGATCAACTGTAGAGTCGGTCAGTGAGAAGGTTTGGTTGACGAAGTTATCGATAAACCCCAAGTTGTGGCCAAAGAATTGGAACATAAGAATCGATGACTGAATTATGCCAACTCAATGGACTGAAGCAGAAATGAGAAGTCGATGTAGAATGAAACTGAAAAAAGTAGAGCAAATGATTTTAGAATTGTAACTTTTTATAGATAAGTATTTCTCCATAGTAAGAGTTGCATATGGCACATGTATACTCACTCCAAATGTATTCTTTGTAAAGATTTGACCTATAAATCAAAGAACATATATCGCTCTTCATCTTCATTTTCAACTTTATCTTTTGGTGCAATTTACATTGTTAGTAGAGGTGTCAAATGGGTGGGTCGGGTCGGGTTTGGGTCGGGTCTAATATGGTCCGACCCATATTAACCCATTTAACCCGTTTTGACCCATATTTATTCAATGCAAATTCAATGACTCATACCCGACCCGACCCATACCCAACTCATACCCGACCCGTATTTCTTAAACAATTCTATATTAAACCAAATCATATCAAATAAAAAAATTGATATTTAACTAAATCATACAATACAAATTTTGTGAAAATTTTTTTATTATATAATTTTTATTTTTTAAAATTTGTAATTTTATAAAATGTTTTTAATTTCAAGACAAAAAAAAATGTTTTAAATTTTTATTTTATTTTATCTTTTATTTTTCTTCTTTTTTCATTTTTGTTTTTTTCTCCTTCCTCCTTTCTCCTCCCTCCTTCGTTAGCAATCTTCGTCTATAGCCTATGTCTCCAACTCCATCCACAACCTTCCTCCTCTATCCGCCGATTTTCGGGGCTTCGGCGACGGGGAAGCTCGACAACCGATCGCTTCCCGGCAAGACTCACTCAATTCTAGCCGGCGACTTGAGGCCGGATATCGACAAGCCTCGAGCTCACCTAGGCTCGTACGAGCTCGCCCGGATTGGATCTCGACTGGCGACTCGAGGCTAGGAGGCCAGATCCCGACAATTCTAAAGGTCGCCTAGGCTCGTACGCTTAGGCCGAGCTTCGACTCGCCTATATCGCTCTTCATCTTCATTTTCAACTTTATCTTTTGGTGCAATTTACATTGTTAGTAACGATTTAGTTCATCAAATTGACAAAAGTGTGAAAGATTTAAGACTTTTATGATAATTTTCTCGATTTTCCATGAAATTTCCCAATTCTGAAAACCATCTGACGGCCAAACTTAGATTGGGAGCATGTCGTGCCGAGAGTATAGGGATTATCATTTGAAAAAACAATGGGTATTGGGAGCTAGGGTTACGGTACTCTTCCAAGAACTATAAGTCGAAAAATAATACTAGGACATGCCATTTTCTATTGGAAGCATTTCATAGACAAAATTATCTACATGTACTCATCACCAAATTCATGCTAATTAACTATTTTCTTAAAAAACGGGCCAAAAAATCTAATTTTCCGATCTCCTTGTTATAATGGACTTAGAATCAAGATCTCCATGGGGAAAATCATGAAAAAAAGAAGTCTTATATCTATTTTACAACGGCCAAATCGGTCTTAATTTTTTCAATTTGATCAATTTAGTCCTAAACTTTTGACGATTTGCTTATTTATTCCTTTCGGCCAATTTTGACCAGAAATTGATAACATAAATGCTAGCAATCGTACCGGACAAACTAGTGCTAACGTCGATAATTTTTTTTTATAAAAAATTTCTTTCTATGTTTTTCCAACTTTGGGCCAAGGACTCTTTCCAAGCATTGTGCAAGCGCCGCGACTCTCGCCCTTGGCCAACAAGAGTCGGCCGGTGACTCTTGTCGACCTATAGTTGGAAAAGAAAAGAAAGGAAATAAATAAAAAATAACAAAAAATAAAAATAATTGCAAAAATTATCTATGTCAATGCCGATCTTGCCATATAAAATTGATCGGTGTTCCCACGATATATTTTGGCCAAAATTGGCTGGATTATATTGGCAAATTGTCTAAAGTTATGGGACTGAATTTACCAAATTGAAATGTTTAAGACTAAATCAATAGTTGTTTTTTATTATTATAATTTTTCCAATGTCCATAATTAATAATTATTACAACACATGGGAAGGTTAGTTCTGTCTTTTTCGTTATATACCTTGTATATCTATTGATTATGTTAATTTTCTCAATCCAAGTGACGTGATTGAAAACCTCCAATAGGACTGGGAAGAGGGAGACACAACTAGACCAACATTTTCTTAGCCTAAAATTGTGCTGCAAAGCGGTGGCAAAGCGCCATTGTTGCGTACGTACTCTCCGACGCAGACTTCTTTTGGTCATTTTAAAACATTTTTCTTTGGTCGTGGTCAATTTTTTGTTAGTTCATAAAACAATAGACCTCTTAAATAAATAAATAAAAATAAACCCCTTCTCTGTCATAGACTTCTATTGGTCATTGAAAAATCGGTAATGGTCTTTTATTGTTAATTCTCACGTCGCACAACTCATAAGTATTATGAAATTGTTCGATCCCCTTGGTACCAACAACTTATCAACATTATAAAATTGTCGACCCTCTGGGTAGTTTGCGTAATAGCTTAAGCAAATCGTGGCTTATTTTCATAGGCAATCATTCAGCAAATGGGGTCTTTTAAATCAAAATCCTGGGACGTGGTTTTGGTTGGAGATTAGGGGTGAGCATAATTTAGGGTAGAAACCAAAACCTGGAGCTGATTCGATTTCGGATTTCAAGGTATGCATGCTAAGTTTTAGGTTCTAAAAATTGAGGAACCCGCTCCGACGAGTAGGTTCCAAATAAGTGAAATTTAAAACTTATAGCAGGTTTTTATGTTTTTCTTGATATATATTTTCGCTGTCCCGTAATATTTCATGGCGTCCGATGACAAGCATGTAGTCCGTAACCACTAATCCGAGCTTTCATTTTTGACGATATTTATGATTAGACTTTTACTTTGTTAATATTTCATATTTATTAGTGTGTCTAAATATGAATTGTGGTTAATGGATTGTAGCAATGAGATAGTGATCATTAAAATATGACGATTCACTACAATCATTCAATTAAGAATACAAGTGGAATCTAAATAGACTCTGGAACCCATAACATGATAGTTTTCAAGTTTTAAGGTATGCGTGGTATGTTTCGGGTTTCAAAAAAATGAGGAACTTGTTCGTTGGATTGGTTTCAAGTTTCAGGTGAAACCCGTATAGAACCTAAAACTGTTTATTCCTATTGGAGATGACATGGTTGACGTGGCTTTTTACATACGACAAGTTTTACCGGATCAGGCACAGACATATGCAGTTCTTATTCCTAAACAATCTATAGGCCATTCCAGACTAATTTAGTTTGTGTAATGTGCCTCAGAAGATCATCTCCAAGGTGCTGGTAAATGTCGTTGAACTGAGGGCATGTGGTTTAGTTCGGGATGAGGATGGAAGGGGGATTTACTAGGGTGAACAGAGAAGCCAGAAATACTATAACATACCGTGCAATACCCGAGATATAATACTATAAATAAAATTTCTATAACTTCTCATCTTGAAAATATACACGTGACATATGAAGGATAGATAACTAAGATATACAAGACATTTCTGATTTTTATCCAATTTTATTTCATTTGGAAGCAAAGAAAATTGGGCTAAAGGAACGATCTGAAAATGGAATTGCTTAGAGCACAAGAGTAAATCTAACTTACTTAAGTTATTTCGTACTTGAAAGAGTTAGATATAGACGTTCAAATTTTCTTTAAAAAATCCGACGGTTAAATACCAACAGCATATCATTAACGCGTGCGATTCAAATTATCAAAAGACATGCAATCCTGAAAATCTCAGTTAGAGAAGATTAAAAAATTTCGAATAAAGTTGGCATATTAGTATTGTAGCAGATATTTCTTTGATTGTAAGCATCATTGAGAGCATTGCATTTTAGATTTTGAAAGTAAAGTACACTGAACTCTTGTTAAGTTGATCGACAATAATACTTCTGTCAAAAAGTTAGTTTCTTTTCTGTTGTGCGTTTAAACTCAATTTTTCATGGGAGATGTCTTTTGACTGACACACATGTATCGATTACACATATATATGTCGACGCTAGTTATATTAAATTAATAATAGATAGAACCAAGTAACGTCACTTTCACAAAAAGCAAATCACCACTTGGAATTTTTGGCAATCTAGGCGGGACAATACTCGCAGACATGAAATACCTTTGAAGAATTCTTGTTGAATAGTCGAATGCAGAATGATATTGTTAACTCTTAAAATGGATCTTTCCCCCCAACCCGACCACAAAGCAATAATTTATTATCTTCTATGGATACTGGATCCAGGATCAATTTATATAGAATTTGTCTGCTCATATTCTTAAACTGGACAATTCCTACTCGGCGAGCAAACTTTTTGTGGTCAAGCCTCCGGAATTCGAAAATCATAAACGAGCAAGCAATTTGATAGTTGTGCACTTTGGCAAATTGGAGAGTAGAATTCAATGCCAATATGCTTATGCGATGAATAGATGATCAACTAATTAAACTGTGCAGACTTTCAACGAGTCATATGGAAACCAAGATGGAGGTGCAAAATTGCAGGAAACTGACATACAAACAAGACAATGGACAGTGTGCGAGTGTGATAGCCAAGAAAAGAAACAATGATGTAGATTGGAAAATTCACAATAGAATGCCCCTCATAGGCCTTATTGCAGGCAGATCAGTTGACATGCTTGATCAGTTGCAACTTTGAATCAAAGAGATATGAGCGCTTCCTTCCTGTTTAGCCAAACTTCATCCACTGGCAGCTTTCTTGCTTCTGTCTGCCGCCTTGTTACGGTCTCTGACTCATCGTCGGCATGCCGACGTGATGTCTGTCAGCTGGGAACTGTGTCCTCGTCTCAAATCCGTTGAGCTGATGCTGTATTCTTTTAGTAATTCCAGTTATCGAGATGCGAACATTGTCATCTAGTTTGAGGTTTTGGGGATTACAGTATTGACGATCTGTCACAATCAGCTGAGAAATATCAGTATATACTAGAAATAAGACCCTCAAAGAGAACAATCCCGTAATGTCGCATTCCCCTGTCAAACATCTGCAGCCCGAGAAATCTATCTCTTCTAAACTCTCTAGATTCATAATGCCTCCAGGAAATTCTCTTATAAAAGTGCGTGGCATCTTTAGTACTCTCAAGTTTCTCAAGTACTCAACAGATGAAGGTAGTTCATCGACTATTGCATCTGAAAGATCCATGACTTGCAGCTCCTCGAGGCTTCCAATGGAATCTGGCAGTTTCCACAAGCGCCTGCAGTTTCTCAGAGATAGAGTCCGTAGATTCTTCAGCAATCCAATAGAACAAGGGAGCTCACTCAGTTCAGTGTCATCCAATGCTAGGTACGAGAGAGATTGCAAGTTACCAATTGAATTGGATAGAGAGAAGGATTTACAATTGCAAGCACTCAGAATTTCAAGCTTCCCATATGAACCCTCAGGAAAATCAATGGTTTTAATGGACGTTCCATCGATGTAAAGCTCTTTCAAAGCCACCAATGAACCTATATCTTCTGGCAACTCTTGCACAAAGTTGCAGAACTTAACATCCAAAGAAACTAAGTTCCTTAGCTTGCTAATTGATCTGCCAACACCCGCTAATGTAGAACAACGTTCCAGGTTCAGTCTCTCTAAATTTATGGGTGCATGGGAAACTGGAGATTCAACTAGCCAAGCACAATCTTTTAGGATCAAAACCTTCAAGTTTTTGGCCTTCTGCAAAACAGGAGAACATCATAGCCTTGTATTGTCAAACGTGAAGCAAAAAAATGCACATGTATGCGATCATACCTTCATAATTTGTCTCCAGCACCGCCAAGTTCTGGGGGCACTCCTAGACAAATCAAGAATGACCAAGTCTGACAGATCTAAAGCCAGTAGACTGGAGATATTGTGGCACCATTGCCATTCAAGCCACTTTAATCGTGGAAGGAAGAGATCCTCCCTGGAGTTCTTTGCACTCTGCTTATTTCCTTTAATAACAGCGTGGTTCATTCTAAGATACCTAAGATTTGAGAAATTTCTAAAAAATTTATGTTCAGGAAATGAACGGGAGTTGTCAAATGTGGCACTGAGGGCTTCAACTGGATTCTCCTGCCGATCATGGACAAATAGGTAAAAGGAGAAAGTGCAATAGAAGTGCATTCACAAATATCTCTGAAAACAGAACACGTAATCAAAAGAAGTACTTCCTCGTTCAAACTGAAAAAAGAGACTCTCTTGTCTTCAAAATTTACCTTCCTTTTGTTCAAGGCTGGTTCAATATCCTCTTGATTCCATAGCCTGCTTCGCTTGAAAGGTTTACGTGGATTTTCCTCCTTCACAATCTCCCTCCCAAGGACTTTCAGTTGATTATGCATCCACAATTCATTATTTTCTCTGGTTTTTGCCAAAGACATATTATGAAGCTGGTCGAGTCCTCTGTAAGGATCATATTTGCAAGCTTTCCACATATAAGAGGGTATTGTCTTGTCCTTTCCCTCGAAAAAACATGCTATATCGAGAAATATCTCTCGGGCATATTTATCTAAATCTTCATATCTTCTCTTCAGAATTCGTTTTACTTCCTCAGCATATGGCTCTCGGTTCAATCTATCCAATGCCTCCTCCCAAAATTCTGTGGGCTTTCCAAATAGAGATGAGCCAACAACCTGAATAACATGGGGGAAGCCCTCCAATAGCCGAAGTAATGTCCCGTGCCAAACAGGAGAGTTCCTCCTGAAGAGGGTTTCCTCTAAGAGCATATTTACAGAATAGCTGAAAAGCATGGTCATAATTCATTTGATTCAGCTCATATTTTTCGATGATGATGTCGTCGCAACTGTTAACAGTGCTGCTGCTTGTAGAGGTCACAGGCACCTGACCATACTTGTCAACAAGGTCGCTTGTTGTAGAGATCACGATGATCCTGCTTCCTGGGCCGAACCAACTTGGATCTCCAGCTAGTGAATTGATCAGTTTAAAATCACTAACATCATCGAGAACAATGAGAACTCTCAGATCTCTAAATTTGTATTTGATAAATTCGGTACCTTGAGCAGAAGATCTGAGGGTACATCTCCTTTTTTGGAGGCTACTAATTAAATCTTCTTGGAGAGACAGGAGTCTCCCTTGCTCAACCTCTCCGTGGATATCTTTAAGGAAGCTCTTACCTTCAAACAGATGATGGATTTTGTTGTAGACAAACGTGGCAAGAGTCGACTTACCAATTCCTGGAAGGCCCGATATCACAGCCACTCGTTTTTCTGTCAGCATTTGCCCTTTGAGTACTTCTCCGTTTTCATAGCGAACATCAAGTTTTTTCATCACCTCTTGCACAGGGTGATCGATCCCCACTAAATGTGCTGTCACATCTAAGTCATCCTTGCTCAACAGCCGGCGGACAGTGGAAACAACATCTGTTATTAGTTCACGCTCCCTGCAGATAGGAAAAGAAGGAAAGAGTAAGATGTGAGAAGCAACAACTGGTCAGATAATACACCAGGCAAAAGAAAAGATCACTGGAGTTGGAGAAGCCGAAAGAAGCATAATTGCGTTTTACCCGTGTTGGAATTTCTCCAATTCCCATCCTCGTTTTCCTGAAACACTCCGCAGAGCCTCCTTCCACTTGTTTATAGTTGCTGGCTCCACCCCCTTGGCAGCATGGTTGAAGAAGGACTGCTGGTAACTCTCCTGCTGTTTGCCAACCACGGAAGGGCTGGCATCATAGAAAATGGGCATGATTGTCCTGTCACAGTCCACCATTTTCTCCAACTCTTTCAGACAACTCTTGCTGGAAGCGAAATCTTTGGAGAAGACGGGAATGCATATCTCGGAGTGCCCTATCACTTCGAAGATCTTATCCATGATCTCTTCTCCGATCCCAATCCCATCACTATCAATGAACGTAGAGATACCCGAATCGATGAGGCCTTGGTAGAGAAATTCAATGAAGCTCTTCCGAACATCTCCTCCTCTGAAACTGAGAAACACTTCATAGCGGCAAACATTGGGCCATCTAGTAGATGGAAGTCTTGAGTGATCATTGCAGACCCTCCGGTGATCATTGCAGACGTCCATGGATGAGAATCGCAAGCAAAAGCAGAAAGACAACGAACTTTACAGACTTGCTTTGATCTAGAAAGCTTATCGGTCAAAGCTATGAATTTTGACTTCTAGTTGGTATTCCAATGATCCATGGACGAGTGGCCATTGTTTTGTTTTGTTCTAGAAAGCTTATCGGCCAAAACTGTCATTATCAATTTATAAAACGATACTGCTTTTGGTCATTTTAAACATTTTTTCTTTGTTAATGATGATTTTTCTTTAATTCTCATGCTCGCACGTCATAGATTTTTTGCAAATCTGAAATTTTTGTCCAAATATTTTTTTTTTGTCGGTGTCCAAATAGTTAAGAGTACTAAGTGTTAGAACATGTTGTATAGTTTTGTAGGTTTTCCTTTACCTCTCTTCTTTCTCTTTAATTCCACATGGGAAGAATCTTTAGGCCCTTTTTCTCCTCTAAGCCTATATAAAGGCTTCTCATGTACAATGTTCAACACACCATTATTAGAGAACAAATACCATTCTCTTTTAATCTTTCTTTCTTATCATGGTATCGAGCCAAGTTCATTGTCTTGAAGAGTATGCTTCTGCGGTTGCCATCAATTGGATCTTCCGCATCGGAAAATAAGACAATGAGCTCATTATTTTTTTAAAGTATGCTCTGCGGTTGCCATAAATTGGATCTTCCGCATCGAAATTAAGATAATGAGTTTGGGCCATCATTCTTGCTCGTTCTAATCCGCGCTTCTTCTTTCTCTATCCTTTCGATCAATTTTTCCACCTCAATCCATATTTCTAGCTTTGCTAGTGATTTCTTTTTCGTCGTCATGGGTGATTCTAGTGATCGTATTGACGTCAAACTCGATGGTTCAAACTATTCTCTTTGGAAACCATCGGCAATGGTAGCACTTGTTTATCGCAACCCTTGTTTGAGCATGTTGAGGGACTTTGTCCTTGTCCCGGTGCTCTTCAAAGTGACTCATCGATGAAGTTGCGAAACGTGCTTCTTTGAAATTCGAGCATGGAAAGTTGCGATCGGAAGGCATGAGGCTATCATTTTTGGTTCCATTGATCTGTTCTTCGCCCACAATTTTCTAATATTGTTGAGGCAAAAAGTTTATGGGATCGACTTTGCCGAGATGTTCACCCGGATAGGGGACATTCGAGTTTATCGGTTGGAGCAAGAAGTTTACAATGCTACGCAAGAGTCTCGCTCTATTCGAGATTTTTACAATTACATGCACTCACTTTGGAGTCAACCTGGATATTCTTGCTCCTATTCTCTTCGCCCATCATGCCCGAACTGTACTCGGTGTCCATCTACTCGGCTTCGGACTCAAGATAGGCACTGTCTACATTCTTTTCTTATGAAGCTTGGCTCTCCCTATGAAGGTGTTCGCAGCCAACTTCTTCACCGCTCTCCAAGACCATCCCTCCTTGACGTCAAAGAATTGCGTACGAGGAAACGCGTCTTGGTCTTCTTTTCCTCCTCGGCGTTTCGATTCAATCGCTTATTTTGGCCGCTCCACCACGTCCTTCGCCTATTCGGTGGTCCTCGCCGCCTTTCATGTACGTATTGTCATCGTCTTGGTCATGACGAGTCACATTGTTGGAAGAAGAGGAATGCTTCACGCCTTTCGCATCACCACGAGTCACTACCGCATCTCAAATCTCTCACCTATTACTCTGGTTTCTCCCTCTACGGATGACCGTATTACTTGCTCTTGAGGCCCAACTTGCCCGATTGAGTCCTTCTTCCGCCCTGGTCTTTTTTCCAATTCCCAGTACTTCTACAACTCTCTCATCTCGCTGGAAGCCACCGCTAGATTACTCCACCTTCGGGTGATATTTCTACTACTTGGGTACTTGACTTCAGGAGTTGCTAGACATATGTCTACTTCCGCTATTTTTCTCACTAAGCTCTCTCGAGCTCAAGCAACCAAAGACATTTCTTTACGCTAATGGTTCTCCTCTACTAGCTACCCGACAGGTACTCTTACCATCTCCGAAGATTTCAATGTTCCGATGTGTTACATGTTCCCTCTTTGGCTCTCAATTTATTATCTGTTGACAACTCACCGATCTTGGATGTCTTGTAAGCTTTACAAATAGCTCTTGCTTTGTGCGGGGATCGTTTGAGTGGCAAGATGATTGGTGAGGCGATAGACGGGATGGACTTTATATTATGCAACATCTCCATCTTCCAACTTCCTCTCTTCCTCATCCCGTGTTGGCTACCCTCGATCTTGCTCGGTGGCACGCGTCTTGGACATATTCCGTCTTCTCGTCTCACCGTCCTTCACCAACAAGGTGCTTTGGGTCCTATTTCTTCTAGTAGTCTTCCTCCATGTTCTATTCGCCCTTTGGCCAAGCAATCTGCTAAGCCTTTTCCCGTTAGTAACTCTAGAACTAGTGCGATTTTCGATCTTGTTCATTCCGATGTTTGGGGTCCTGCCCCGCTCTCTTCCAAGAGTGGTTTCAAATATTATGTATCTTTTATTGATGATTATTCTCGTTATACATGGGTCTATCTTATGCGTCAACGTAGTGATTTCTTTTCCATCTATCGTCTTTTACTTCCATGGTTTCCACACAATTTAATACAAAAATCAAAATTTTCCGTTCGGATTCGGGGAGAATATCTCTCTCGGTGTCTTTCGTTCCCTCTTAGCTAGTGATGGTACACTTCCTCGGTTATCTTGTCCCGGGGTTCCAGCTCAAAATGGAGTTGCTGAACGCAAGCACCGTCATATTCTAGAGACCACTCGAGCTCTCTTACTTGGCACATCCGTTCCCACTGAGTTCGAGGCTCTTCTCACGGCTATTCATCTAATTAATCGCCTACCCTCATCTGTTTCTCCATCAAGACACCCCTGTTTCAGCGTCTCTACTCTCGACCTCCTAGCTATAATCATCTTCGAGTTTTTGGATGTACTTGTTTTGTCATTCTTCCACTCCTTTGAACGTACAAAGCTTACCGCTCGCTCTATCCCATGTGCATTCTTGGGTTATACACTGCGAGCACAAAGGTTATCGTTGTTATGACCCAAATGCGCGACGTGTACGTATTTCTCGTGATGTTACGTTTCATGAACACATCCCTTTCTTTCCGACAAATACTACACCTCATGTTTCGTCTCCTGTTCCATTTATGGATTTTCCTGTTGATCCTCTACCCGACCCTTCTAGTCCCTCCTCTACATCGGATCTAGATATATTGCCACCTTCTCCATCTTCACCTATCCCAGTGCTGCACCTCCTGTTGTATGCGCCTCGACGATTCTCGCACAACTAGAGCCACGCCGTAATCCTCCTCGAGATCGGCGTCCACCGCCCGTATGTTCTTTGCTACTTCTTATTCTACCTGAGTTTGGTTCCTTTTTAGCAGCTGTTCATCTTGTACAAGAACCTAATAGTTATCGCGAGCGTTCAGCATGTAGAATGGCGCGGCTATGTCGAGGAACTCTCGACTTTGGAGAGTACGGTACTTGGGAGCTTGTGCCTCTTCCTCCAAGTCGCTCCCTCGTATCTTGCCGATGGATATATAAGATTAAGACTCGTTCGATGGCGTATTGAGCGTTATAAAGCTCGTCGGTTGCTCGAGGTTTTCGCAAGAGTATGGTATCGACTACGAGGAGACCTTTGCTCCGTAGCAAAGATGACATCTGTCCGTGCTTTATTAGTTTGTTGCTTCGATTCGCGGTTGGCCTCTCTTTCGGCTTGATGTGAAGAATGCTTTTCTTCACGGTGATCTTCAGGAAGATATCTTTATGCAACCTCCGCTTTGGTCTTGCTCATACCTGGAAAGGTTTGCCGCTTGCGACGGGCTCTTTATGGTCTCAAACAGGCTCCTCGTGCTTGGTTTGAGAAGTTGATGATGCTATTCGGTCTTTGGTTTCACTCAAAGTGAGGCTGATCATGCTATGTTTGTTCATACCTCTTCTTAGGCTGCACTATTCTTCTTCTTTATGTTGATGATATGGTCATCATAGGAGATGATCGTGACCATATTGAGCATACCAAGTGGCACCTTCAGCAACATTTTGCCATGAAGGATCTAGGACCACTTCGCTATTTTCTTGGGCTTGAGATTGCTGCGATTCACGTGGTATTCTCATTTCTCAGCAGAAATATACCGCTGATATTCGTCCAGGGCTGCTCTATCGATTCATCATTTGCCACTCCTATTGAGCTAAATCGAAGTTTTGCCCAGGCGATGGAGAACCTCTTTTCGATGTCACCCTCTATCGGACCTTGGTTGGCGAGCCTTATTTATCTTACTATCTCCCGACCCGACATCGCCTATGATGTTCATGTTGTCCGGTCAGTTTGTTCTTTTGCTCCTCCGAACAACTCATTATGCTTGGTTACATTTAAGAATTCGTTATCTTCGAGGCACTTTATCGCGTTCCTTATTTCTACCATCTTCTTCTACTCTCCAAGTTGCGTGCCTATTCAGATCTTGATTGGGCTTCCAATGTCACCGATCGCAAATCTATCTTTGGTTATTGCATTTTTCTTGGCGATTCACTTATTTCTTGGCGATCCAAGAAACAACATATTGTCTCACGCTCCTCTGCAGTCGAGTATCGTGCTATGTCGACACTATTTGTTGAGATTGTTTGGCTTCGCGCTTACTTTACGATATGGGTGTTTCATTTCTGGATCCTACTCCTTTGCATTGTGACAACAAGAGTGCATTCATATCGTGCAAATCCAGGTGTTTCATGAGCGTACCAAACATATTGAGATCGATTGTCATCTGACTCGTCATCATCTCCAAGCTTCGCACTATTTCACTTCCTTTTGTTGGCCGAGAATCAACTTGCCGATTGTTTTACGAAGGCTCTTACATCACAACGATTTAAATTTCTTCTTTCCAAACTCTCGTTATTTGACCCACCTTGAGTTTGAGGGGGTGTGTTAGAACATGTTGTATAGTTTTGTAGGTTTTTCCTTACCTCTCTTCTTTCTCTTTAGTCCCACATGGGAAGAATCTAGGCTCCTTTTTCTCCTCTAAGCCCCATATAAAGGCTTTCCATGTACAATGTTCAACACACCATTATTAGAGAACAAATATCATTCTCTTTTAATCTTTCTTTCTTATCACTAAGAACTAGAAAAAGCCAAATATATAATGCATATGATTAGGCAATGAAACCACCAAGTGTTGATAGGTTATTTGTAAAATAAATGAAGAAGCACCTTATCCCATACTAAAAAAACATTTGAGTTAAAAGTGAAATAGACCTACTGTGTCCGCTTGCAAATTCAACGGTTATTTTTTATAAAATAAACTTTGAATTTACGGTTTTTAGTGATTTTACCGCTATAAATAGATAAAATTCATGGCTTCTGTTGAATATTTTTTAGATAGTGAATACTCGAAACCTAAATAATTCTTTCTGTTATTTTTTTCCAATAGATGTTTCTCACATGCTTCAACTAATACTTCAAGTACAATTCTCAATTTTTGATTTTTGGTGCCTTGTGAACGATTATTTTAGTAGGAGCATATGTACACATACAATATGAAAAAAGATGATTAGGGTGCAAGGCTGACAAATCGGTTATGAGATACTATACTAAAAGTATATGTCGATTTTATGGGAGCCGAAATTCGAAGGCTCACTTCAGGGCGTGGATCACTACTATATGAATCTACCCGGTAGACAATCGAAATCGACGTTGAGTTTATCTTCTCTACCGTCATGTCCCAAGTTAAAATGAAATATTTTTTTTCTTTGTCTTAAAGAAATACCTTTGAATTGGAGCGGTTTTAGGACTTATTCGGGTAAAAGATAATGTCCACATGCAAGATGGAAAAAGATAACCACGGCAGTGCTAGTAAGGAGAAACGGCTCGCGACCGGTCAACTACCGGCTCGCCCAGTCTTCTTCTTTCTCCGTCAATTGACGGAGAGGTGAGGCCCGGCCGCCGCCACCATCACCGCCACAACGACCCACTCCACGAAAATCTCCCTTTCTCGCCCAGGGTTATTCGATATATAGAGAGGGCAGTGTGTGAAACAAGCATCGAGAGTCGGACATGGCTTCTTCTGCTTATGCGAGCAAAGACGCGGATCGGATCAAGAGCCCGTGGAGCCCCGAGGAGAACGAGGCTTTGCGGAAGCTGGTCCAGACTCACGGGCATGGGAAGTGGTCCCAGATCAGCAAGTCGATCCCGGGCAGGCCCAGCAAGTCGTGCCGCCTTCGGTGTTACAACCAGCTCTCGCCGCAGGTGGACCACCGCCCCTTCACCCCGGAGGAGGACGAGATCATCGGGAGCGCCCACGCCAGGTTCGGCAACCAATGGTCCGCTATCGCCCGCCTCCTCAACGGCCGTACTGACAACTCCGTTAAGAGCCACTGGAACTCCACGCTCAAGATTAAGTGCCTCTCCTTGTCTTCCTCCATCGCCGGCCGCAACGCCTCTGATAATGCACGTATCATTGGATGGATAACGTTGCTGTATTGAGAAATTTGTCTAAGCAATAAAACCAAAACAAGACGACATGCCAGATTAGAAACTCTCTCTGCAGGACAGGAAACTTGCAAACAAGCATTTATGAGTTGTAACTCAGTAAAGAATATTGTAGCTTTCATGGTTCCTCAATAGTGAAAACTTCCGATCAACTGCGGTGATTGAGAGCTTGCACTTTGAAAAGGAAGTTTGCGCCATATCCACGTCTATTTTCACAGAAACGTTAACGATCCCTCTTAACTTCTGAAAACTGCCTTTAAGTGGCTTTTGCATTTTACTGCTTTTACTATTAGGATAGGCCTGTCATCGATGGTAAAAAGATGTTAACTTTATGGATGGCTGATGATTTTCTGTGCTGGTGTAGACAAACTTTTGTTTATTATAGATCTTTCGTCTTTTTAACCAAGATTTCAAGGGAAACTCTTGATTTACTGTTGCAGGCAACCAGGAGATGGTCCCAGATAAGGTCGGTAGTTACCTTTCTGGGCCTCCTTTCCAGAAATCGAAGGATAAACAGGGTATGCTAGTAAGCATTTCTGTGGCACAATCTTTTGTTTATTATAGTGAGAAACAGGGTATGCTAGTCCGTTTATGCTTTTTGATGCTTAGTAAGCCAAATTAGTTGAAAGTAGAGGCAAGCAGAGTCAAAGGCCAAGCCTCAACCAGCAAAGGGGTGGAGACAGGGGACCGGAGGAAGTTCATCAGAGGTTATCTTCATCTACCTATCCACTCTATCAGCTAATGATTAGTTGCAACATCTCCACTAGCAAGGCGTATAATTGATTGGCAGGCACATTCAGAGCTCACGTACGACAGAATGGAGGTTATCTTCGTCCACCAGTCTACTCTGTCGGCTAGACATTAATTGTAACATCTCCACTGACAAGGCGTATAATTGATTGGCAGGCACCACCAGACCTCATGTTTGACAGAACGGGGTTATCGTTATCATCTGGAAGCTACGGTGCATCTGTACGTTTCTTCGCTACTCTTCCCCTCTCCACTAAAAATACAGAGTTAGGAGCTTGAAGAGAGTCAATTATTCCAAATGATTAGCCTATTGGACGGGGAAGTAAACGACTTGATAATGCACCGTGAGCATTTGTTTCTCTCCTTCTCCTTCATTGCCTAGAGGTTTTGAGACTTTGGAATACTGCTTTATGGCTCTTGCACATTGGTTGGGTTGCAGCAGGGTCTGTTGGAGAGGAACTCTTAGCTCGGTCTAGGCTAAAATGCTGTGTCGATAGGAAAAGCGTTTTGCTCCGTTACCATTTTCTGGGTTATTTTGAAAGGAAAGATTGGTGGGTTTTAAGAATGAGGAAAGTTGTATAGGTGCTCAAAGCGATAGTTTGCTTTCCACCTTACTTTTTTGGCATTGAGGTAGCAGTTTTAAGCTGCCGAGTCTTTCTTGAATTGCTTTGATATTTCCTAATGCCTAGAGTTTAAATGCGAGGCCCACTTGGTGCTCTTGAATATAAATACTCACATTATTTTGAACGTTTACATCGATATGATTTAAGATAGGTCTTGAATACTGAATAATAATCACATTTTAGATACCAAAGGAAAATAAAATTGTTAATGCTGAATGTAAGAAGTAGAAGTCCAGTTAAGTAAAAATCACCCACCCCATATAGACATTAAGATTGTCTTTTGGATTGCTAGGACGTGTCATTAAAATCTTTCTAAGGATTTAGTTTGATCACAGGAAACAATTTTGAAGAGCTATTGGCTAATATTCTAGAAGGAATGGTGGGTGCCAAAAGTCAGATCAGAGGACAAGTTAAAAAGTTGTGCTATACCCTAGCTTAGAAGGGGTAAAGTATTTTCATGAAATATCAGAGATTATGGTACATATTTAATTGGTTTCTGTTATATGAAGCTTACTTTTGGCAGTTAGTATGATAGTTGTGAACTGCATTTTACTTGTTCATTTCATACCAGGGAGTTTGATAATGCACGTAGCATTAAATAGATAAGGTTTCTTATCATCTTGTTTTCAACGATTACTATTGTCGATAGTTCTTTAGATTTTCAAACTAGAAGGGCTATGTGAAAATGAAGTGTGACTAGATTTATAAATTAAACAAAAAAAGTAAAACTTAATTGGGATTTACATTAGTTTGGTGATTGTTATCGACATGGCAAAAGCACCGTATTCTTATCAGTCTTTTCTATAATGCAAAGACTGTATAATTGCTTTCTAGTAAAATTCTATATGTGCGAACACATGATAAATATTTCAAAAGAGTTAGGTACAAATACATAATTGTGAAATGAACAATTTGCAACTATATATGACTACGAAATGGAAAAACCAGAGAAAAATTCGATGGGCAGATTTAGCTTGTGTGTACTATTATTTACTATTTGAAATTATTACCCTAGATAAATAAGTGCATAAATATTGTCCAGGGTACATTAATGGCAGCACAAGTGGGAGTCTTGATCGTCTTCTTTTTCTACAGTAGTAGCTGGAGGGATAGGAGTTTTTGTATGAAACGACGGGAAAGCTCCGTTCTATTTACTTCCTACGTGTATCTCATCGAATATCATATCCAGCATAGCTCATTGGAGTACAAAATAGCTTGCTGTTGGTGATTGTGGATTTAAACCACCACAATGCTGATCTAATAGTGATCTGTTCTTTTGATTGTGCAAGCTAATGTCAGGTAATTATAAGTCTCATGATGTCAGCGATCGCGAGTGTCTATAGCTTTATGTCGAGTGGAGCACCAATGCATCAAACTTGTCTTTTTGATACAGCACCTACCTCTAGATATATTTGCTTATTATCGCCGCCTACTCTGTATTCACCTGCCAAATGACCATCTTGGTCAATCGCAAAAGCATCTCTTGAAATGCAACTACACTTGAATAGCCTGAAGCCCATCATTTTATCCGGAAACAGCTAAGTCGGCGTTTTGCATCCCCATCACCATAGCCTTATGCAGCTGTCACCTTCAACTTGTGCCTCATCAGCTTCTTTGCCACTTCTGATAGTTCAGTAAATTAGAGGACTTGGAAACTTCTTATGGTTCGTCACTCACTTTTTTTTTTTTTTTTTTGGGAGGAGGGGGTGGACTCTGATGTTGAGCTGATTATACAGAAGTGTGGATCTAGTGGTGAATTCTTATAATGGTCTTAATTCATTGCTTGCAAGACACTTTAATAGTTGTGGTGCATGAATCATATTATACAATTAAAAAAGAATGCAACGGGTAAGACGATTTAGCTCTTAATGCTGTGCACCGTTTGAGGAAGGATTGTTGGTATTAAAACTAATCAGAGGGAAAACCTCCAACGAATTATTATAGACGAAGATAGAATAGCGGGGTTGGAGAATCGATGGAGAAATGTTGTTTAAGCAATAAAACCACAAAAAAATGACATACCAGATTAGAAACTCTCTCTGCAGGAAAGGAACCTTGCAAAAGAGCATTTATAAGTGGTAACTTATGAAGAGTATTGTAGCTCTCATGGTTCCTGGAAAATGAAAATCTCAGATCAACTTTCGTGATCGATAGTTTGCATTTTTAGAAGTTTGACATATTACTTCTATTTTCACATAAAACCTAAAGCGTCCCCCTCTTAACGTCTAGATACTATATTAAGTGGTTTTTGCATTTGCTGCTTTTACCATTTATGATAGGCCTGTTATCGATGTCTTCAAAATATTTTCTTGAAGGCTGATGATTTTCTGTGCTGGTGGAAACAGTGCGACCTGGGACTATTCGAATTATGTTTGTGTTTTCTTCCTCTCTTTCTGTGGCATTGAATCTTATTTATTATAGATCTTGCACATTTAAGCGAGATCTCAAAGAAAACTCTAACTGAATTTATCCCTTGCAGGCGACTGCTTGATGGTCCTGGATAAGGCTGGTAGTTACCTTTCTGTGCTTCCTTACACGAAGGATAAGAAACAGGGTATGTTAGTCAGTTTAGGGTTTTTGATGCTTATTATGCCAGATTTGCTCCCATAGAATTTTCGATAATGGAAACAGCAGGATTACTGTTGTATCCTTATCTTAGATGAGATACATTGGATGAATGAGAAATTCAGTAGAGGTTGTCTTCAACTATTTACAACATCTCAACTAACAAGGCATATGATTGATTGGCAGGCACATTCAAAGCACATGTTTCAGACGATGGTATTATCTTCGGGAACTTACATTACCTTTGTATCTATATTCACTTCTCTTCCCCTCTACTAAGATTACATTCTCCTAAGCTTAAAGTACCTTTATAGGAGCTTGAAGACGGTCAATCGTCGAAAATAATTAGCTTATTGGAGATGGATGTAAACGACGTATGAATTATTGGAATCCATGGGAGAGATGGCATTGGCAAGATTGCTCTTGCCAAAGATCAAATATAGCAAAGTCTCCTTTCACTTTGAATAAGTTTGACAGATGGAACTTGGACCAATCCCGAAATCGCTTGCCCCTAAGTGACGATCAATGCTAATTTTGACAGAGAACTCGTCCTCCGTTTGAGATACATGTAAGTAGTTTGAATAAGTTTTAGGACTTCTAGCTCGAGTTGTCTTTTTGATTGGCGAGGTGAGATGAGTTTTCACACCTAACCCAACCCAAGTAACATAATTCGATGTGTCCGAGAGGAAGGGAGATGCGACGAGATCCATATGTTCTTGGCCTGTTTCGTCTTCAACTACTGTGGGGGCAATCTTGTAAGGTGTTTTGCCTAAGATAATGCTGCAAACTGAGGGCTTTCAAAAGTGCAATAGTTAAAAAAATGATCTGCCCAATTTTTTCTTGCGCAGGCTTTTTTTTGGTCGAATCTTGCGCAGATTTCGTGTGGTCATTTTAAAACGTTTTTCTTTGGCAATGGTCATTTATTTTTTTTCCAATTATTTATCTTTTTGGATGACCAATATTTAAATAAATTCATAAAACAGTTCTTCCATTCATTGACCTAGACTTCTTTTGGTCATTCTGAATGATTTATCCTCGGTCATTAGCGATATTTTGTCTTAATTCGCGTGTCGCACTCATAGTAGGATATCCGATCTTTTTTCTTCCCCAAGATTCGCCAGAACACGTCGGACGTGGAAAATATTGCGTACGGACGTGGAAAATCTGATGTGGTCCATACCATTATTTACTGTGCGACACGTGGTGCACGGGTCCACCGCTCAGAAAAAATGAAAAATTTCCCCGTTGACTTGGCGATAATCACTTCGTCTGCGTCCTTTTGGGCACTGTGGACTGCGTGAGCGAATGGTGACGGTCAAATCCTGTTGGCTTGGCATTCACATTATGCATCCGTCGGCTGGCTAGACTTGGACATTATTTTGACCAAAAAAAAAAAGAATTTGGACATTACGAGACTTTGCTAGCATAATTTTGTTTTTATAACGAAGAGACTAACAATATATTATTAGTCACAATTTTTAAAAAAGTAGACTCTATAATAATTTCTAATTATTTATTATTTATATTTTTTGTGACTCATAATATATTGTTTTTTTTTTTTATAATCGGGGTTTTCACCGCAATGAACTATTCTTCGAGGTGATGGGGGTATGAAGCGTTAATGCCAACGATTAATTCCCCAAGATGCGGTTGGGTAGATTCGAACTTGGGACTTTATCGATTAAGTCTCCAAAACACAATCGAGGATATTCGAATTTGAGATTTCATTAGTTTAACTATCTAAAGTTTCGTAGATCTCACAAACTCACCAACGCCTCATTGACAACTCATAATATATAGTCAATCTCACAATAAATAAAAAAATGTCATATAAGCATATTCCGACATTATGTACATCTAAGGTGTACCTACCTTCTTAGGTTAGACTTGGTCATTTCTTATTAATTCTCATGCCTCATAACTTATATGCATTGTTAAATTGTCGACCCTTTGTAATTTGCTTTTAAGATAACCCATCGTGGCTTATTTTAGGAAATTTTCAAATAATAACCGAAAATAGCGTCATTTTCTAAAAATCATATCACTCTTACAATCAATCAATAGAATAATATAATATCGTAAATTATCTTAAACAACGGTACCTATAATTGGTAATTTTCCTCAATATTTGTGATCTTTCCTTAAGTTATTGTACATGATGAGTTGGTAATCATTTTGAAACATAGTAATTTACCTAATATATCTCTTCATTTTTCTCGAACAGCGTTATAAAATAATTGATTATATAATAGTTTTCGAGTGATTATTGTACTAACGGTCCATTTTGGACTACAAACACAAATAAAAATTAATTACAATTATTATGCAGTCCACTCTCTCAAGATTTTATGACTCTCGATGTACTATTATTAAGTGATACAAAAATTTTTATGCTAGTAAAGTCTACCTCATAAGATGGCTGTTTTTCTCGAATGGTCCTAAATAATTGTTCTCTGTTTTTTTTTCTTGTAATATATTCTGTCTTAAATTAACGGCTCAGATTGAACGATCGGCAAGGCAAACCCGGGTCGGTTGACTTGACCATTCTGTACAAACCAGGTAGACTGGAAACTGGACGACGAGAGATGGAGGGGAAGACGGAGCCGAGCATGGCTGAATCCGCAGGCAGCAAACGGAAAGTACGCGAAGATGAACCGGCAAGGCTGAATCAAGATACGATAGAGTTAGAGGTTGAACCAAGTATGGCTGAATACTCTGGCGAAGATCGGAAAAGAGTCAAAGTTGAACCAGCGAGACTGAACCAAGATATGAAGTCAGAGGCTGAATCAAGTATCGCTGGATCGATATATGATGTGTTCCTGAGTTTCACAGGATCCGATAATCTCTTTGGGTTCGTTGATTACCTCCACTGCAGCTTGTCAGCTGAAGGAATTCGCGTTTTCAGAGGTCTCGAAACCGTTTATACTGCCGAAGAGCTTCGGCTATCGGTGTACAGCTCCAAGATCTACATACCTATCTTTTCCAGAAACTACGGTCGTAGCCCCCGGTGCCTTGACGCGCTTGCGCTCATGGTAGAACACACAGCTAGATCAGGTGGGACGAAAGAGATCCTGCCTGTTTTCTACGATGTGGAACGGTTTAATGTGAAGCTGGAATCGTCACTCTACGGAGACGCCCTGGACGCGCACGGGCGGATGTGGGGCGCTGAGAAAGTCGAGCAGTGGAAGGAGGCTCTTGTGGAGGCTAATAAAGTTGAGGGATGGAATAGAAGCTCATGTAAAGGGTACATTTCATCACATTTCATCTGTCTTGTTCTCATGTGGTTTCTTCTGATTTGTTTTCTGGATCGACCAAGGTTTGTCGAGCATGTGAGAAAATCACATCCTTTTTCCAGCAGAAAATGCAAATGTTGGTCGACTCTACTATAATTGTTTTGTTCTGTTGAAATATACACCCCACTTGACAATGTGGTTCCCATGCTCTTTTTATCCTTTTTGTTAGTCAAATTTCAAGTGCCATTCCTAGTAAGGCTTGCGTGAGTATTGAAACATCCACATCGCTTGACGATAGGGTTTATATGCTCCTTATATATGCTCTTTATATGGGAAACTATGACAATATAATCCATCAGTTGGAGTAAATACTTGCTGCAATGGCATTATCACATCTTCATGCGATTACTGAACATTAGTGTAGTATACTTAGTATTTCTTTGCATCAGGTAAATCGCGTGCTGAAGTTAAGGACCAGTGATCTTTTAGCACATCCAAATTGTCTTTTCATTATGTAGTTGGTTGGGTGGTAGGTCCTAAGATTGCATCTGTTAATGGTTTTGGAACTGAGATTTTTTTCTGCACTGGCAGTCAACGGGATCTTGTCACATTGATTACTAGAGAAATTTCGCTTAAGCTGAAGATAGAGCATAATTATGAGCTTGAAGATCTATCCGCTGGTGCTGATCCCGTGTTATCCTGCAGGACCTCGGTATAATTCTTTGTTCCTATTCTCCTCTCTTCTCGAGTACTCTCTCCTAAAGGTTGTACCTGTTGATGTAGTTAGTTTCAGCTTAAAGCGTGTTTACATCAGATAGCTAAAACTCAAATCGCCAAAAGCATGACATACAGTTGCTGTAAAGTTGGAATATATGAGAGAAGAAGGCAAAAACATGTAATGAAACTACAAGAGAATGCAAATCTCGTCTGAACTATGAAGTAGCTTGCATATGCTTCAACTTTTCAGAAGCTAATTACCCTCGCAAGAATAGAATCCCTAAAGAATTGAGGGGCAATTCTACACTTCAGAAGTATCGTTGGTGTACTTAATTGGAGATCAAATCTTAGATTGTCAGTTTGATGATTGATTTGACTACAATAGCTAGATGTATAGTAGTTATCGTTTTAGACCACCAAACAAAAATGTTACAACAGTTAACTACTTGTTAATACCACGAAAAACCCCAAACCGATACATCTATGACAAATTTACCCCAAACTATTTTTTTGACCACAAAAAACCCCAAACTAGTACATATGTGATAAATTTACCCCAAACAGATACATATGTGGCAAATTTACTTTTCGTTAGTTTTTCCCAAATTTAAGCTTCAAATTGCTTGAGTTGGATGGCACGTAACGGTTCAAGGGTGTACCATTTTGAGGTTTTTACTCTCTGTTTATCACAAGTGTATTAATTTTGAACTTTCCGTGGTACTAATCCAATTTAATGGAGGGTAAATTTGTCACGGGTGTATTAGTTTGAGGTTTTTCGTGGTAAAAAATTTAGTTTAGTTTATCATTGATTTGCCAGTTTAGGATTTTTGGTGGCCAAAAAAATAGTTTGGAGTAAATTTGTTACGGGTGTACTAGTTTGTGTTTTTTGTGGTCAAAAAAATAATTTGGGGTAAATTTATTACGGATGTACCAATTTGAAGTTTTTCGTGGTATTAACCCTTTAACTAAACAAAACCGATGGCAAAGTTGGTGTTAAGCTCACAATAGTAGTGACTCAAGAATACCTCCTGCCTCTTAATTGTTAAGGAGCCTTGGTGCATCAAAACCGACATTACTAAAACATTATTGTTAGAAATATTTAATTTCGATGCTTTTGTATTTTCTAGCAAACAATAACCACCTTGTTTACTCATGGAGGCATTGTTTGTCATGCAACTTCACTCGTAGTAGCCAAAATCCCGTAATTGCTTTCTCGATACAACGAAGTCACCTTTTTCCTGTCAACATAGCCTTATGCAACCGATAGGGTGAGCCAATTGCCCCGGACATGCATCTTACTTGGATAAGTATGGTCGGCTTAAGCTTAATCGCATTCATATCATAAATTGGTCAAGCGATCTATACACAATTAATAAGCATGTCGTGAATCGGTTGATATCTTTTGACTTGTTCATATCACACTTTAACTAGACATGCTTAATTAAATGGGTTAACACGTGTCTAGGTGAATGAGGACATGTTAACAGACGTCTAAACACATTTTTACACTTTTATAAGTAAGAGCCGATATCTTAAAAATGTTAAATATATCTTGTTGTGTAACATGCTTAATTATCATACTTGTTTTTGGATTTCAAAGTTGGGTCCGAATACGACCCGATCGTGTTCAACTTGAACGTGGATTTGACATGATACAATTATGATACTTAGCAGATTTATGATTAGAAAACACAAGATATTAGCCCTAGCAGACCACCACCTTGAGCTTATGTCCTATAAGCTTGTTTACCACTTAGAAAGGATGCATGCTGAAAATGATTGCATTGGAGGAACTTCACTAGAGGTTATCTTCAATTACCTATCTAGTCTCTTAGCTAAACATTAGTTACGACATCTCAACTAACAAGCCATATGAATGATTGGCAGGCACATTCAGCGCAAGATATTGGTTGTAAAGGATCTCCCATCCTTCCTTAGAATTAGTAGCATTTGAAACCTTCTCGAACATGGAATCATCTAGAGCTTGATAAATGATTGACGGGGGCATATTTGTCTTTTATTTGAACCTTCTCTAAGGCAGTCTTCCGATTTTTACACTTTTATAAGTAAGAGTCTGTTATCTTAAAAATGCTAAATATATCTTGTTGTGTAACATGCTTGATTATCATACTTGTCTTTGGATTTCAAAGTTGGGTTCAATACCGACCAGTCGTGTTCAACTTGGTCGTGGATTTGACATGATACAATTATGATACTTGGCAGATTTATGATTAGAAAACACAATATATTAGCCCTAGCAGCCACCACCTTGAGCTTATGTCCTATAAGCTTGTTTACCACTTCGATAGCTCGGGGTATCTCCGATTCATATTTCGTCGACATATCCTTCCTAATTCACATCTTTCTTTGTTGAAAGAATTTCCTTTGTAATTCCTTACATAGGGATTCAAAAAATACCGGATCTCCGCCTGTCCGTTTAGGCTTTTTGATGCTTAGCGAGCGATTTATTTATAGATTTTCCCATAGTGAAGACGGGAGTTATACGGTCCTTTCTTCAACTTAGAAAGGGTGCATGCTGAAAATGATTGCATTGGAGGAACTTCACTGGAGGTTATCTTCAATTACCTATCTAGTTTCCCAGTTAAACTTTAGTTATGACATCTCAACCGACAAGCCATATGATTGATTGGCGGGCACATTCGCCGCACATGTTTGTTGTAAAGAATCTCCCATCCCTGTTTAGAATTAGTAGCATTTGAAACCTTCTCAAACATGGAATCATATAGAGCTTGATAAATGATTGACGGGGCATATTTATCTTTTATTTGAACAGAACACCTACAGCATCCTTCTTTTGGGTACTTGTCTTTAGGTGGTTGTTGCATTTTTTCGCTTTTACAGACTTAGGATAGGCCTGTCATCAATGCGTCAAAAGTGTTAATGTCAGAAAGTCCAACTTAAAAGCTTAAGCGAATAGGTGGAGGGAGACCACATGAATATAAAGAGTATTTAGAACCCTTTGTCAAGCAATGTGGGACATACTTCAACACCCCCACTCACGTGCAAGCGGGATTACGAGTTGCACGTGAAATTTTGACTACGCATATTCACGTGGAGTTTTTTTTACCATGCACATTTGCGAAAGGGATAGCATTGGCTACGATATCATGTTAGAGAGTCCAACCTAAAAGCTTAAGCTAATAGGTGGAGGGAGACCACATGAATATAAAGAGCATTTATAACCCTTTGTCAAGCAATGTGGGACATACTAAAACAGGTTAACTTTCTCGATGGCTGATGATTTTCTCAGGCTTTGGTTTCTCACGGAAGCGGTAGGAGATGGGATCGTTGAAATTATGTTTGTGTTTTCTTCCTCATGCTTTGTGGGATGAGCTTTTGTTCATTATGAATCTTGTACTTTTAAGCAAGATCTCTAGGGAAACTCGTTTAATTATTGCGGGGAGGTGGGAAGTGGTCCCCGATAAGATCGGTGTTTTTTTTCCTTTTCAAACTTCGATGGATAAGAAACAGGGTATGTTAGTCATTTAAGCCTATCTCGTGGCACTATCTTTTATTTACTATAGATTATGATTTAGATGAGGTAACGGCTAGGAAGCACGGGCACTCTCTTGTAGCCTCCATATCGTGTTGGAGGTGTGTGCGTGTCGTCCAGGATCCCGTTAAGCCCGTTCGAAACGAGCGGAGTCAATTTTCAAATGTAAGTTTATCATGAATATATACTTAAGTCATATAGCCAGCTTCCTTAAAATCAATATACCCAGTGCAACCCCAAAAAAATTAATCGTGAATCCCCAACGGAAGATGAAGAAACTCATCATCATCAATAGGGTTCATCTCATAAAAGGTAGCTAATTTTTTATAGCCGGCTCGCTACGCCCGACGCAACCCTCCTCCTTTATCCCGGCTTGGGACGGACTATGTAAACATACATAGGTGGAAGTTGAAGAAACTCACCTCTAATATAAATATACATTTTATATACAAGGTGTCCCAACGTGTTGAAATTCTCAATTTTTTTAAGGAATGACATGTTGGCGTGTCGTGTCGTGTCGCGGGTCGGTGTCGGTGCGACTTAGGATAAGGTAAAATCCAACCTGCCGGCAACTCGGAGATGGTCCTTGGTAAGGGCGGTACCTTTCTATACTTCCTTTTCGTGCTACTTGGAGAAATAGGCTTTTTGATGCTTCGTTATCCAGATTTACATATAGATTTTCCCATATGGACATGGAAGTGAATGATTGCTTTGGCGGGACTTTAGTAGAGTTTATCTTCAGCTACCTAGATATTAGTTATAAAATCTCAACTAACAAGGCATAATGATTGATTGGCGAGGCACATTCTAAGCACATGTTTCAGGGAATGGCGTCATCATCCGTAACTTACGGTACCTTTGTATGTTTCTTCACTTCTCTTCCCCTCCTTAATAAGGTTATGTTTTCCTAAAATTGTGTACCTTTAGAATGGATGCATGCTTTGAATGATTGCATTGGAGGAACTTCACTAGAGGTTATCTTCAATTACCTATCTAGTTTCCCGGTTAAACATTAGTTATGACATCTCAACCGACAAGCCATATGATTGATTGGCGGGCACATTCAACGCACATGTTTGTTGTAAAGAATCTCCCATCCCTGTTTAGAATTAGTAGCATTTGAAACCTTCTCAAACATGGAATCATATAGAGCTTGATAAATGATTGACAAGGCATATTTATCTTTTATTTGAACCTTCTCCAAGGCGGTCTTCTGATTTTGACTTAAGGTGGCTTTGTCCTTTGGCTCATCTTAGCCTTTGTTGACAAGTTCCCATTTACCATAGGCACGGGGTAGGGCTTTCATTCGACAGCCCAATTACCAAAGTTGTCTTTTGTAAAGACGAGGTAATTGAAGCGGAAGTTGATTGTTTCTTGAGGCCATGACCACAAATGTAGGCTCGATACCCGTTCATAGAATAATTTGAATGTGGAACACTTACAGTTTACTCAATTCGACTCTAATCAAGAAAAAGGAGGAGACAAATAGAAGAAACTCTCAAATGAAATTGAACTTCTATATCCACCCACACTTTTTTCTTTTTCTTTTTCTTATGAAATGATCACAAGACTTGTCTTTGTATAGGCTTATTACACGACTTTTACTCTTAAATAACTCATAAATATATGTAGCATTACAAGGAGATAAATATCTTCAATTTACAAAACATTTAACTAGACGGAAACATGAACATTCAAGAATGTGTGCATATAGAATTTTGGTTTAATTACTAATAGGAGCAAACTAGCTCCTATGATACTCTGAGTACCCTTCTATTCTCAAAGATGCATTTATAAGTTGTAATTCATAAAGAATATCGTAGCTCTTACGGTTCCTCGAAAGTGAAAATTATGGATCAACCGTCGCGATCGATAGTTTGGACTCTAAGAGAAGTCGGACATACCCACTTCTATTTTTCAGAGAAAACCAAAACAATCCCCTCTTAACTTCCAAATTTTATCTTTAAGTGGTTTTTGCATTTTCTTGCTTTTACCGCATACGATGGGTCGGTCATCGATGGTTAAAAATGTTAAATTTCTAGATGGCTGATGATTTTCTCGTGCTGGTGCTTTGGGGAAGTAGTGTGCGATAAGAGAGTAATTACAATCCCACGATTTATGTGATTTGACTAGAATCTACTCCTCACAATCAACTAATTTCCCAACACATTTACTGCCGGAAAATCTGGATATTTACTCGCTCAACACTCCGCCTCAAGCTGGTGAATAGATATCTTCCATTCCCACTTGGTAATTAGCTTGTGGAAACTTCCACCATTGAGCCCTTTGGTCAAGACATCTCGCCACTTGCTGTCCTGACGGGGACATAAGACAAGCAAATCGAGTCCTTCTTCAAGCTTCTCCTTGATGAAGTGTCTATCAATCTCGATATGCTTCGTCCTGTCATGTTGCACGGGATTATGAGCAATATTAATTGCAGATTCATTGTTGCAATACGCCTTCGTAGAACTCGCCACTCAACCTTCAAGTCATCAAGAATGATCTTGAGCCACAATAGGTCACATATTCCTTGAGCGTGCTGCTCGAAACTCGGATTCTGCTCTAAATCTTGCCACCACGTTCGTTTTTTACTTCTCCAAGTTACCAAGTTACCTCCAATGAAGGTACAATAACCGAGTTGTAGACCTCCTGTCGACCACTGATCCAAAGATAATCCACATCCGTATAAGCTTCAAGCTTGAGATCCGGACTCTTCTTGAATAATACTCCCTTTCCTGGGCTCCCTTTCAAGTAGTGTAGGACTCGAAAAGCAACTTGTAGATGTGACTCCTTTGGATTATGCATGAATTGACTAATCAAGCTTACTTGCATAGGAGATATCTGGTTGGGTATGAGCAAGGTAAATCAGCTTTCCCACCAATCGTTGATACATTTCTGGATCCACTTTGCCTCCTCTTTTTGCTTCTCGCTAGTCTTTGGTTCGGCTTAATCGGAGTAGCTACTAGTTTGCAACCAAGCTTCCCGGTTTCTTCCAAAAGATCCGTCACATTCTTTCATTGTGAAATAAAGATCCCTTGCTTTGAGTATGAAACCTCAATTCCCAAAAAATACCGTAGCTTTCCTAACTCCTTTATTTCACACTTCTTAATCAAGTATCTTGTTTTAGCATTTGTTTCTCTCTTCCATCATTGCCCGTGACTATTATGTCATTAACATAAACCAACAATGCTGTAACTTCCTCGCATCCGATTGTTTTATGAACAAAGTGTATGATCTCCCCGGCTTCGTTTATACCCATATGCCTTCATGACTCTACCAAATCGTCCAAACCAAACTCTAGGTGATTGCTTGAGTCCGTATAATGCTTTTTTTTAGTCTACAAACCTTTTCGGTTGTTTCCTTTCCTTCAAAACCAAGTGGCACGTTCATGTAGATTTCCTCTTCCTAATCTCCATGTAAAAATGCATTCTTCACATCATACTTGTTGAAGTTTCCAATCAAAATGAGTAGCTAAAGACAAGTAAAATTCTTACAATGTTCATTTTAGCCACCGGTGCAAATTTCTCTTCGTAATCCACTCCATATGTTTGAGTGTAACCCTTCGCAACCAATCTTGCTTTGTACCTCTCTAGAGAACCATCCGCCTTGTACTTCACGCCGAATACCCACTTGTAGCCTAGTAGATTTTTCCCTTTTGGCCCGTCAACAATTTCCCACGTTTTTTTTTTTTCCAAAGGTGCCTTCATCTCTTCTTTCATTTCATTCCTCCATTCCTCTTTTGACATTGCTTCAAACAAGGTGTTAGGGACAAGTAGTAGTGTTTAAACTCGCAATAAAGTTTCGGAATGGTGATGATAATCTATCAAGGGACATAATTTGAAAGTGGATAAATTGGTTTCTTGGCACACTCGTCCCTTTTCTAATAGCAATAGGCAAATCAAGATTAGTCTCGGGTGTATCACTAAGCTATTCATTCACAGGGAGGTTCAACATTTACCGTGCTCTCATTGGCGTACCCGGAGTGGCATTTTAGACCTGCTTCTTTTGTTGAAACGGCTGTCCTCTTTGAGTACACCCGAGAAAATCTCATAGAATCATGAAAATGAGTTGGACTAGTGGGAGTAGGAAGAGTTGGACTTGTGGGAATAGGAACAGAAAGTGGTTGTTGTGTGTGAGAATGTGGTAGATTCAAGGTAGGTTCACGAGCTATGGTGGACGGGTTTGGATTGACGAGGACATTGGATGGTAAATCCAGGTTATCGATAACCCAAAGACCCTTATCTTCCATGAGTGAAATCTCCCTGAAGATAAGGTTTTGAAAAGTAGGGTTTATTTTCAACAAAAGTTACGTCTGAGAGAGATAGAATTTTCTCGGAAGGTGGGTGGTAACATTTATAGCCCTTTTGTGCTTGTGAGTAGCCAAGAAACATGCATTTGATTGCACAAGCATCTTGCTTTCCTCGTTGATGATGATGAATGTGGACTAAGGAAATACAACCAAAGACTCGAGGCATAAGACCATTAGATGTACGTAAGTGAGGATAGAACCGAGAAAGAATTTCCATAGGGGTCTTGTGGTCTAATGTACGTGATGGTAATCTATTGATCATATATATAGCCGTAAGAACAGCTTCCCCCCAATATGTTTTAGGAGCATGTCCGTGAAACAACGAGGCACTAGTTGTGTTAAGGAGATGACCATTTTTTCTTTTAGCAATCCCATTTTGATGGGGTGTATTCACACAAGATGACTCATGGATAATGTCTTCCTTTTGAAAATAGGAGGACAATACTTGATTGAAGTAATCTCCGGCATTATCTCGATCGAAAGACCTTGATTTTGACCCCAAATTGTGTTTTAATCATGGAATGAAAGGAAGGAATAATGCTACTCACATCGGATTTATGTTTGAGTAAGAAAGTCCAAGTGGCCCTAGAGCAATCATCAATTAGAGTGACAAACCAACGAGCTCCGGATATGTTTGGAATTGTGGAAGTCTCCCAAATGTCACCGTGTACCAAGTCAAAAGGATTAGAGCTACGATGATTGCTAATAGGAAATGGTACACGGTTATGCTTAGCTAATTCGCAAACATCACAATGGAAATCTTTAATATTCAAACCATTAAACAAGGCTGGAAACATCACACTCAAGATTTAAAAGGACGGATGACCAAAACGAAAATGATGAAGCCAAATTGCTTCTTTATTTGAAATACTAAGAAATGATGAAGATAAATTATTCATAATTCTTCTCGCGGTGAGAGGTGTCTCAAGGTAGTAGAGTCCACTTTGTTCCTTAAAAAGTCCAATCCTCCTCTCCTAGCCCCGATCCCGAAAAAACACGATAACATGGGTAAAAAACAGCTTGACAATCAAGATCTTTTGTGAGTTTTTGTATAGAGATAAGATTGGAAGACAGTTTAGGGGCATGGGACATCTTTAAGGACAAGATTAGGTGTGAGGGACATATCCAATCCCTGCAACACTAGCAAGAGACCCATTTGCCACAATAATTTTCCTATTGCTAGGACAAGGTGTATAAATCTTGAAATGTGATGAGGTGTGAGTCATATGATCAGTAGCCCATGAATCAATAACCCAAGAATTACCCGAGAGTGCCGGTGAGCATGCACCAGAGGGTTTAGTAAGAGATCCTAATAAACCTCTTATTTTCTCAATTTCTTCACTATTGAAGGTTGCTTTCCCTCTTACTTCTTCAACCGGATTGCTCAATTAGGTGGACTTAGGGCTTTGGTTGTGTTGCCGGCTCACCCACTCTCGGCTTGAAGTAATTGGTTTCCCATTCAATTTCCAGCATTGCTCCTTTGTATGTCTTGGCTTCCTATAGTAGGCACACCACCAGTTGTCCGAGTTGTCTTTTCTTGGTAGATCACCCTTTTCATCAACCTTTCGATTGTCAAGGCTGACCCTTCTACCGCTTGTGGTTTGAGCATGACGGATCGACAACTTTCTTTCCGCCCGGATCAAGGAAATTGTTTCCTCCAATGATGGCACTTCTTCCTTGCCAAGTATTTGAATTCGAACTTGGTCAAATTCAGAATTAAGCCCAGACTAAGAAATCGTAGACTCGATCCTTTTCAATAAAATTCTTTAGAATGGCTGCTTCTTTTGGACACCGCATGTGGAATACCCCTTAATGATCGAGTTGTTGCCATAAGTTCCGCAAAGAGTTAGCATACTTAGTAACAGTCTTGCCTCCTTGTTTTGTCCCATTGGTTTTCACCTTAATTTTGTACACCGGGCTGCATCACGGGCCTTTGAGTACGTTCGTCGGATGGAATCCCGGATGCCCTTTGTTGTTGGTAGAAACATACAAGTATCGCTTATGGCTGGTTCCATAGAATTCCATAGCCATGACATGATCATGGAATCGGACTCATCCCACACATCAAAATCTGGATCTCCTTGCTTGGGTCCCGTCCCCGAGTAGATAGCTGAGTTTTCCTTTACCCTTCGGTACGTCTTGACGAATTGTGACCACTTGAGATAGTTTTTCTCATTCAGTCTATAGGTTGGCCTAATATTCGACGGTCGCCGGTCATGTGTGACGAGGCGACCTCCTCCGATTGGTTTGTGGTAGGAGACGGAGAATCTCGTGGCTTTGGGTGTGGTTTCGGATGTGGTCATTTTTGGAGAGAGAAGGTTAGCAAGAATACGGGAGTAGTAATGCAGCTATGAAGGCTGCGTAGGAAAAATTTTCCTGGAGAAATAATAGACAGCAATGAAGGCTGAAGAAAAAAAAAAAAGGCGGACAATGAAGGCCGTAATCCGAAATCTAGAAATCTAGCCTAGGGCTCGGATACTATGAGAAAATTTGATGGTGAGAAATTCTTATTCTCATTCATATTTTCTCTTGCTTTACAATGTTACATTTATAGGCTAATATGTAGTGAAATCCTAGCAAACAAAAAAAAAGGAAACAAAGTCTAAGTAAGAAAGTAATTACAATCCCACGATTTATGGGATTTGACTAGAATCTACTCCTAGCAATCAGCTAATTTCCCAAAACATTTACTGACCAGAAAATCTGGATATTTACAGCTCAACAAAGTATCCTTATATTGCGCGGCGACACGCCTGGTAAAGTGCAAGCCGGACTACGAGCAACACGTGAAATTTTGACTACGCACATTCACGCAGAATTTGACCATGCACATTAGTGTAAGGGTAAGTATTGGCTCGATACCATGTTAGAAACTCCAATCCAAAAGCTTAAGCTAATTGATTGAAGGAGACTACATGAATATATAGAGCATTTAGGACCAATTGTCAAGCAATGTGGGGATAATAATTCAACATGTCTTAAGGTCAATTTAGTTTCCCGAACTTGATGAATACTTTGGAGGGACTATTTTTTAGGTTTTCTTCAACTACCTATCTAGTCCGTCACCTAAACATCGGTTACAACATCTCAGCCAACATGCATGCGATTGATTGGCCGGAACCTTTAGAGGACATGTTTCAGAGAAAGTAGTTATCATTGCGAAGTTACAATCCCTTTGTATATTTCTTCACTTCTCTTCCCCTCTCCTATCAACTTACGTTCTCCTAAACTTCGGCACCTTCATAGGAGCTTAAAGACAGTCAAATATTGCAAATAATTAGCTTATTGGACAAGGAAGTAAACGACTTGATATGCATTGCAACCATTTGTTTCTCTCGCTTCTCCTTCAATGCCTAGAGGTTTGAAGACTTTGGAATATTAATTTATTGCTCTTGCAAGTTAGGTTGCGGTATGGTCCGTTAGAGAGGAACTCTTAGTTGGGTCTAGGCTAAAATGCTCTAAAGATAGGAAAAGCATTTTGCTCGGTACCATGGTCCGGGTTATATGGAAAGAAAGATGGATGGGCTTTTAAGATTGAGGAAAGTTCTATTTGTGCTGAAAAAGAATAGTTGCCTTTCCACCTTACTTTTATGGAAAGAGGGGGCAGCTCTTAAGATGCCGAGGCTGTTTTGAATTTCTTAGATATTTTTTAATTCCTAGTATGTAAATGGGAGGTCTACTTGGTGCTCTTGAACATACTCGTCGAAAGAGAATTTAGAAATTGTGAAAAGATTCACATAACTTTGAATGTTGACATCGGCGCTTAAGATATGAGGTCTTTCATGCTAAACAAGAATCAAAATATGGCTACCGAGATAAAAACTAAATTTGAAATGCTAAAAGTGATATATAGAACCTGCATTGAATTACAAAATTACCCATATAGACATTATAATGGTCGCTTGGAATGCTAGGATGTCAAATGATATTGCTAAGTGGTCGCCATGAAAATCTTTCTAAGGCACTGGCGATGGTATTTAGGTTGATCACGGGAAAGAAAACTTGAAGAGTTAACGGTTAATATTTTGGAAGGAACGGTGGTGGCAAAAACTAAGAGAGGAGGTAAAAAGTTTTGGTGAGCCCTAGATTAGATGGGTTATGATATTTTCATGAACTTACATAGACTACACTACAAATGTAACTGGTCTTTGTTATCTCAAGCTTACTTTCCGCGATTAATATGATTATTTTGGCATCATGGGATAGGAAATGCTTTGCATGGTTTTGTTTTCAACAAGTACGGAATTTGATAATTGTTTTGATTTTCAAACTTGAAGGACTATGCAAAAATGAAATGTGTGACTAGATTTATATATAAAAAAAAGTTAAATGAAAAGCTTAATTGTGATTTGCGTTACTTTGGTGATTGTAATCAACATGGCTAAACCACCATAATCGGTTTTTCCGATGATGTAAAGAATGTATAGTTGCTTTCTAGTTAAACCATAAATTAGATACAACTGCACAATTTGTGCCATGAACATTTTGCAATACATTATATTGAGGTTAACACCCATGATAAAATGTGTAGGAATATTGTCCAAAGTACATTTGTGGTAGAGGAAGAGGGACTATTAATCCTATTCTTTCTCTCATTAGTATCAAGAGTAGCAGGAGGGAGAGGAGCTTTGTAATGATACGGATCAACAACAAAGCTCCATTTCATCCACTTTCTAGGTGCATACTAGATTTGTTTTTTATTTAATCTCATGAAAGATGAAATCCAAGCATAGACTATCCATAATCTCTCCTTTTTTTTTATTTAGGTTCTCCTTTTTTTTTTCCTTATTTATCAGAAATTGTCTTTTCAAATCATGAATTTGACCAAAAAAAAAAAAATCATGGATTCCCACCCTTGTAGCAATTTACGGAAAGAACCTTTCCATCTAATACAACATATGAATAGCTTGCTGCTTGGTGATTGTGGTTTTAGATCGCCGCAGATCGATCCGATGCTCGATCCGTTTGATTATACAAAATAATGGCAGGTAAATTGTTAATCTCATGATATCGGTGATTGAGAGTGTCGTAGCTTTATGTTAAGTGGACTTTGAGAGAAGTTGGACATACCCATTTCTATTTTTCAGAAAAAACCAAAACAATCCCCTCTTAACTTCTATATTCTATCTTTAAATGGTTTTTGCATTTTACTACTTTTACCGCGGACGACGTGTCGTCATCAATGGTAAGACAATGTTAATTTTCTAGATGGCTGGTGATTTTTCGTGATGGTGCTTTGGGGAAGCATTGTGCGATGGGAACGTGCAAATTATGCTCGTGTTTCCTTCCTCATCCCGTGAGACTTTCCTTCCTCATCCCGTGAGACCGACTAAAATAATATTCGTAATAATGGTTGTCATTATTACTTTTTATTGTTGATCTTGCACAACTCCGCCTATGTATGTTTACATAGTCCGTCCCAAGCCGGGATGAAGGAGGAGGGTTGCGTCGGCGTAGATGGCCGGCTATAAAAAATTAGCTACCTTTTATGAGATTGAACCCTATTGACATTTCGTTGGAGCGTACCCTTCTTAGCGACGCGTTGCATCGGCGCCCGGATGTAGCGAAAAATGAGCAAGGGTCCTTGCACCAAGATAGGCGGGTGCGAGGGGTAAGGAAGCTAGCCTTGGGCCATCATTCCCAGAGTGATGCGCCACATCGGTGCCCGGTGTGGTGAGAAGTGAGCGAGGGTCCTCACACTTCTATGGGCGAGTGTGGGGGGCAAGTAAGGCCCGTGGGGTAAGGATTCGACTAGGGAGTTGGAACATAGGAACCTTGACGAGTAAATTGAGGGAGTTAGCGAGATACTTTTGCTAGAAGAAGAGTGAATATTGCTTGCCCGCAAGAGACTAAATGGGTTGGAGAAAAGGCTAAGGAGGTGTAAGGCACCGGATTCAAGCCGTGGTACACAGCACAAAAGATCGGGAGATAGAATTATTTTGGTTAAGCTAGTAGTGGGAGAGCTAATTGTGAATATCCTTAGTGTGTATGCACCTCAAGTTGGATCTGCCGGATCCGATAAGAACAGATTTTGGGAAGAGTTGGAAGAGATTTTGAGGGGAATACCACGCGAGGAGAAGGTATTCATAGGAGGAGATTTAAATGGACATGTCGGACGAGTAGTGGAGGTTTTGGCGAGTTCGTGGAGGTTTTGGCTTTGGGACTAGAAATGAGGCTGGGTGCGGACATCTTGAGCGTCGCTTTAGCTTATGATCCGATGTTGGCAAATACCTTCTTCAGAAAAGAGAGTCACACTCGATTACTTTTCGCAGCGGTCAAAATTGTAGCCGATTGACTTTTTCCTTGCTAGAAGAGATGATAGGGCCTCGTATGTAGATTGCAAAGTCTACCCTGGAGAATGCGTAGCTACGCAACATAAGTTGGTGGTTTTGGAGGTTAGGTATAACAAAGCACGAAAACCGCAAAGAGGTGCCCGCATTCCGAGAATAAGATGGTGGAAGCTAAAAGAGGAAAAACAAATAGATTTCAAGGAAAGAATGTTTCGGGTGGGACCGTGGCAACTAGAGGACCAAGTAAATGTGATGTGGAACGAGATGTCTAATTGCATCCAAAAAGTGGCAAGAGGGGTACTAGGGGAAAGTAAAGGGAACGGACATCACGCAAAGGAAACTTGGTGGTGGAATGACGAGGTGCGGGAGGCGATTAAACGAAGGAGTGTTTTCATCGTTTGCATATTTGCCCTAATGGAGAGAATTTGGCAAAGTTTAGATTAGCGAGGAAAAATGCCAAGAAAGTCATGCGGGGAGGCTAGAGGCAAGGTTTTTTTCGACATGTACAAAAAACTAGGGAGCAAAGAGGGAGAAAAAGGTATCTATAGGCTTGTAAAGATAAGAGACAAGAAAAGTAAAGACTTGACACATGTTAGATGCATCAAGGATGAAAATCAAAAACTTGTAGTAAGAGATGCGTACGTCAAGGAAAGGTGGATGAGCTATTTTCGCAAGCTTTTTAATGGAGAGAGTGATATCATGGAGATGGATTTGGAGGACGTTTCGATGATTCAAATAGAAGGTTTGTGTGTAGAATTAGAGCGCACGAAGTTAAGGAGGCATTAAAGAAAATGAAGATGAGTAAGGCCTTGGGACCCGATGGTGTCCCTATTGAAGTGTGGAGATGCTTAGGAGTTGTGGCAATACGTTGGTTGACTAACCTTTTTAACAAGATTCTCCATACTAATAAGATGCCCGATGGATGGAGGAAAAGTATGCTTGTGCCTATCTATAAGAATAAGGGAGATATCCAGAATTGTTTCAACTATAGAGGCATTAAGCTTATGAGCCATACTATGAAGTTGTGGGAGAGAGTTATTGAGCATCGTTTGAGACTAGAGACTAAGATATCCGTAAATCAATTTGGATTTATGCCGGGAAGGTCTACCATGGAGGCTATTTTCTTGATACTGACGGTGATGGAGAGGTATCAAGAAAAGAAGAAAGATCTACATATGGTGTTTATTGATCTTGAGAAGGCGTATGATAGGGTTCCAAGACAGTGTCTTATGGTGGGTTCTTGAGAAGAAAAAAGTACCGTCAAAGTATGTAGAGGCAATCAAGGATATGTATGATGGAGTTACTACATGTGTGAATGCTTGTAATGGAACATCAAGCTATTTCCCAATCACAATGGGCTTACACCAAGGCTCGGCTTTGAGTCCTTATCTTTTGCCATGGTTATGGACGAGCTAACAAGAGATATCCAAGATGAGGTGCCGTGGTGTATGCTATTTGCAGATGATATTGTGCTTATCGATGAGACAAGAGCGGGGTTAACGCTAAATTAGAATTATGGAGAAGTACGTTGGAGTCCAAAGGGTTTACGTTAAGTCGAAGTAAGACCGAATACATGAAGTGTGAGTTCGACAAGGCAAGAGGGGGAGATGAACCCGTCAATTTGCTCGGACAGAGGTACCCAAGAAAGATACTTTCGGATATTTAGGATCAATATTGCAAAAGGGGGAGAGATTGATGAGGATGTAAGCCATAGAATCGAAAGAGGTTGGATGAAATGGCGCAGTTGCATCAGATTTCGTGTGATTGCAAAATCCCTCTTAGGCTAAAAGGAAAATTCTATAGACAGTACCGTAAGACCCGCAATGATATACGGAGGCGAGTGTTGGCCAAAGACAGAGGCAACATGAGCATAAGATGGAAGTAGCAGAAATGAGAATGCTAAGGTGGATGTGTGGCCATACAAGAATGGATAAAATAAGAAATGAGGATATTCGACGAAAAGTTGGAGTAGTATCGGTGACCGAAAAGATGAGAGAACATCGTTTGAGATGGTTTGGACATATTCTTCGAAGACCCCTAAATGCTCCGGTAAGAAGCAGTGTGTTATAGGGAGCATGACATGAGGAAAGGGAGAGGTCGGCCGAAACTTACTTGGGGAAAAGTAGTAAGACAGGATTTGTTGGAGTGGGATATAGATTGCGGCGTCTTGTTTGTCTTAGGAAAGAATGGAGGAAAGAGATTAACATTGTGGAGGGGCAAAAATTCCTATGTTCCCGTTGCCGTTTCGAGTCCTAGCCCTTTGTTTTCTTTATATTGCTATAGCTATGTTATTGTATTTTGTTTTATTTTATAGCTCTTTCGGTCTTGCTTTTTTGGGTTCATCGACCGCCGACCCCAACTAGTTTGGGTTAAAGGTGATGTTGATGTTGATGTTGATGTATTGTTGATCTTGCACCTTTAAGCAATATCCGATGCGAAACTCTTACTTGATTTACTCTGCGCAGCTTCCACGAGATGGCTCCGGATAAAATCGGTAGTTGCCTTTCTGCGCCTCCTTTTCACTTTGAGACATCAAAGGATAAACAGGGTATGTTAGTCGGTTAGGCAATTGGGCAAGATCTTCTATTCCGTTTGGGCTTTTTGATGCTCGATTTGTCTTATTTTTATTGACTATTCCGTATTTACCCGCTTAATGTCTATCTTGGTGGATCACAAATTCACTTGAATTGTAACCGTACTCGTATGGCCCGAATTCTTTCTTTCTTTCTTTTTGCATTTTTTGTGTGTGTGATAAACATGTAAGTCACATTTCCGCATCCGCCATTCGCCACGACCTTATGCATCCGCCAACTTCAGCCTTATGTCCTGTCGCCTTCCTTTCCACTTCTTGTAGTTCAAGATATTAGAGGACCGAGAAACTTCTTTTGGTGCTTCACTTTCTTTTATTTTTTGGTGGACCCTAGTTCCGAGGTGATTATACATGATTGTTGATAAAGTGGAGAATTTTTATACTAGTCTCAATTCATTCTTTGCCAAGACACTTAATAGCCGTGGTACCATGAATCATATTATCCAAGAAAGAATATAAGGGTACAGCGATCTAGCTCTTAATGCTTGTGCACTTTGTTTTGGGAAGGATAGTATTAGGGGAAGAACT
Organism: Rhodamnia rubescens; assembly: GCA_021437795.1. Lineage (NCBI taxonomy): Eukaryota > Viridiplantae > Streptophyta > Magnoliopsida > Myrtales > Myrtaceae > Rhodamnia > Rhodamnia rubescens. The sequence continues at coordinate 1,925,468 of JAILYA010000052.1, forward strand.
AAACGGAAAGTGAAAATCTCCAACGAATTGCTACAAGTGAAGATAGAAAGAGGAGGATTGGAGAACCGATAGAGAAATGTTGTCTATGCAATGAAACCACAATGAGATGACATGCCCGATTAGAAAGACTCCATGCAGGATTGGAAAATTGCAAAAGATCATTTACAAGTTTTCATTTCGTAGAAATGAAAACTTCCGATCGACTTGTGGTGATCGATACTTTGAACTTTGAGAAGGAAGATTCACATATCAAGTTCTATTTCACGTAAAACCTACAGCAGCCTTCTTTGGACATTGTCTTTAAGTGGTTTTTGCATTTTTTCTTTTTACGACTTACAATAGGCCTGTCATCGATGCGTCGAAAGTGTTGACTTTCTGGATGGGTGATGATTTTCTGTCCTGGTTTTTCACTGTACCAAGTAGGAGATGGGATCGTTGAAATTATGTTTGTGTTTTCTTCCTCATCTTTGTGGGACTAGCTTTTGTTCATTCTGAATCTTGCACTTTTAAGGAAGATCTCTAGGGAAACTCTTACTCGATTAATTATTGCGGGGAGCCGGGAAGTGGTCCCCGATAAGATCGGTGTTTTTTTTTCGTTTCCGGACTTCGAAGGATAAGAAACAGGGTATGTTAGTCCTTTGAGCTTGTCTCGTGGCACTATCTTTTATTTACTATAGATTATGATTTAAATGAGGTAAGGGCTAGGAAGCACGGGCATTCTTCTCGTGGCCTCCGTATCGTGTTGGACTTGTCTTTGTGTCGTCCAGATCCCGATAAGCCATTTTGACACGCGCGGAGTCAATTTTAGAATGTAAGTCTATCATAAATAAATACTTAAGTCATATAGCTAGCCACCTCAAAATTAATATACCTAGGCAGCCCCAAAAAGATTAATAGTGAATCCCCAACGGAAGATGAAGAAACTCACCTCTAATATAAATATGCATTTTATTTACAACGTGTCCCAACATGCTGAAATTCTGTATTTTTTTAACAAATGACATGTCGGCGTGTCGTGTCGTAAGTGTCGGTGTCGGTGCAACTTAGGATAAGGTAAAATCCAACTTGGGCAGTAGTTAACTTTCCGTACTTCCTTTTCGGACTACTCGGAGAAATAGGCTTTTTGATGCTTCGTTAGCCGTATTTACATATAGATTTTCCCATAATGGATACATGGAAGTTAATGATTGCTTTGGCGGGAATTCAATAGATAAATTTCTTTGATTTACAAAACATTTAGCAAGACCGAAACGTGAACATTCAAGACGCATGCATATAGGACATTCATGATTTTGGTTTGATTACTAGTAGGAGCAAACTAGCTCCTACAATACTCTGAGCACACTTCTATTCTCGAAGTGCATTTATAAGTTGTAAGTCATAAAGAATATCGTATCCGTTAATAGTTCTTCAAAAGTGAAAATTTTGGATCAACTGTGATGATCGATAGTTTGCACTCCGAGGGAAGTTGGACATACAACTTCTATTTTTCAAACCAATCCCCTCTTAACTTCCAAATTCTATCTTTAAGTGGTTTTTGCATTTTATCGCTTTTACCGCATACGATGTGTCGGTCATCGATGGTAAAAAAATGTTAAATTTCTAGATGGCTGATGATTTTTCGTGGCTTGGTGCTTTGGGGAAGCACGGTGTGCGATGGGATCGTGCAAATTATGCTCGTGTTTCCTTCCTCATCCCATGGGAGCGATCGTAATAATAATGATAATAATAATTATTATTACTTTTTATTGTCGATCTTGCACCTTTAAGCAATATCCGAAGGGAAACTCTTGCTTGATTTACTATTGCGGGCATCCACGAGATGGGTCCAGATAAAATCGGTAGTTGCCTTTATGTGCCTCCTTTTCACTTTGAGACGTCAACGGATATGGGTGGTATGTTAGTTAGTTAGGCATTTTGGCACTATCTTCCCGTTTATTGTATTGAAAGAAAGAGGGTATTCCGTTTAGGCTTTTTGATGCTTACTAAGCCGTATTTACTTATAGACCTTTCCATAATGGACAGGAGTATCCTTTTCTTGCCTTGCAAAGAACACCTCATCTCAAGTGTAAGCCGAACTACGAGCAAGACGGGAATTTTGACTACGCACATTCACCTGGAATTTTGACCACGCACATTCGCGAAAGGGTAAGTATTGGCTCTAATACCATGTTCGAAAGTCCAATCCAAAAGCTTAAGTTAATTGGTGGAGAGAGACTACATGAATATAAAAAGCATTTAGCACCTATTGTCAAGCAATGTGGCATAATACTTCAACATGTCTTAAGGTCAATTTAGTTTCCCGAACTTGATGAATACTTTGGAGGGACTATTTTTTAGGTTATCTTCAACTACCTATCTAGTCCGTCACCTAAACATCATTACAACATCTCAATCAACATGCATGCGATTGATTGGCGGGAACCTTCGGGAGGACATGTTTCGGAGAAAGGAGTTATCATTGCGAAGTTACAATCCCTTTGTATATTTCTTCACTTCTATTCCCCTCTCCTATCAACTTACGTTCTCCTAAACTTCGGTACCTTCATAGGAGCTTAAAGATAGTCAAATATTGCAAATAATTAGCTTATTGGACAAGGAAGTAAATGACTTGATATGCACCGCAAGCATTTGTTTCGCTGCTTCAACTTCATTGCCTAGAGGTTTGAAGACTTTGGAATACTAATTTATTGCTCTTGCAAGTAAGGTCGCGGTATGGTCCGTTAGAGAGGAACTCTTAGTGGGTCTAGGCTAAAATGCTCTAAAGATAGGAAAAGCATTTGCTCGGGTACCGTGGTCCGGGTTATATCGAAAGAAAGATAGATGGGCTTTTAAGATTAAGGAAATTTCTATTGGTGCTCCAAAAGAATAGTTGGCTTTCCACCTTACTTTTTTGGAAAGAGGAGTCAGCTCTTAAGATGGCGAGTCTGTTTTGAAATTCTTTGATATTTTTTAACTCCTAGTATGTAAATGGGAGGTCTACTTGGTGCTCTTGAATATACTTGTCCAAAGAGAATTTAGAAATTGTGAAAAGATTCACATCACTTTGAATGTTGACATCGGCGCTTAAGATATGAGGTCTTTCATACTAAATAAGAATCAAAATATGGCTACCAGATCAAAACTAAATTTGAAATGCTAAAAGTGATATATAGAACTGTCATTGAATTACAAAATTACCCATATAGACATTATAATGGTCGCTTGGAATGCTAGGATGTCAAATGATATTGCTAAGAGGCTGCCATGAAAATCCTTCTAAGGCAATCGGCGATGGTATTTAGGTTGATCACAGGAAAGAAAACTTGAAGAGTTAAGAGTTAATATTTTGGAAGGAACGGTGGTGGAAAAACTAGGACATGAGGTAAAAAGTTTTGGTTAACCCTAGATTAGATGGGTTACGATATTTTCATGAACTTCCATAGACTACACTACAAATGTAACCGGCCTTTCTTATCTGAAGCTTACTTTCGGCGATTAATATGATTATTTTGGCATCATGGGATAGGTAATGCTTTGCATGGTTTTGTTTTCAACAAGTACGGAATTTGATAATTGTTTTGATTTTCAAACTTGAAGGACTATGCAAAAATGAAATGTGTGACTAGATTTATATATAAAAAAAAAGTTAAATGAAAAGCTTAATTGTGATTTGCGTTACTTTGGTGATTGTAATCAACATGGCTAAACCACCATAATCGGTTTTTCCGATGATGTAAAGAATGTATAGTTGCTTTCTAGTTAAACCATAAATTAGATACAACTGCACAATTTGTGCCATGAACATTTTGCAATACATTATATTGAGGTTAACACCCATGATAAAATGTGTAGGAATATTGTCCAAAGTACATTTGTGGTAGAGGAAGAGGGACTATTAATCCTATTCTTTCTCTCATTAGTATCAAGAGTAGCAGGAGGGAGAGGAGCTTTGTAATGATACGGATCAACAACAAAGCTCCATTTCATCCACTTTCTAGGTGCATACTAGATTTGTTTTTTATTTAATCTCATGAAAGATGAAATCCAGCATAGACTATCCATAATCTCTCCTTTTTTTTTTATTTAGGTTCTCCTTTTTTTTTCCTTATTTATCAGAAATTGTCTTTTCAAATCATGAATTTGACCAAAAAAAAAAAATCATGGATTCCCACCCTCGTAGCAATTTATAGAAAGAACCTTTCCATCTAATACAACATATGAATAGCTTGCTGCTTGGTGATTGTGGTTTTAGATCGCCGCAGATCTTGATCCGATGCTCGATCCGTTTGATTATACAAAATAATGGCGGGTAAATTGTTAATCTCATGATATCGGTGATTGAGAGTGTTCGTAGCTTTATGTTAAGTGGACTTTGAGAGAAGTTGGACATACCCATTTCTATTTTTTCAGAAAAAAACCAAAACAATCCCCTCTTAACTTCTAAATTCTATCTTTAAATGGTTTTTGCATTTTACTACTTTTACCGCGGACGACGTGTCTGTCATCAATGGTAAGACAATGTTAATTTTCTAGATGGCTGGTGATTTTCTCGTGATGGTGCTTTGGGGAAGCATTGTGCGATGGGAATGTGCAAATTATGCTCGTGTTTGCTTCCTCATCCCGTGAGACCGGCGAAATAATAATTGTAATAATGATTGTCATTATTACTTTTTATTGTTGATCTTGCACCTTTAAGCAATATCGAAGGGAAACTCTTACTTGATTTATGCTGCAGGCATCCACAAGATGGCTCCGGATAAAATCGGTAGTTGCCTTTCGCACCTCCTTTTCACTTTGAGACGTCAAAGGATAAACAGGGTATGTTAGCCGAGTTAGGCAATTGGGCAATATCTTCTAGTCCGTTTAGGGTTTTGGATGCTTGATTTGTCTTATTTTATTGTCTATTCCGTATTTACCGCTTAATGTCTATCTTGGTGGATCGCAAATTCACTTGAATTGTAACTGTACTCGTATGGCCTGAATTCTTTCTTTCTTTCTTTCTTTTTGCATTTTTTTTGTGTGTGATAAACAAGTAAGTCACATTTCCGCATCCGCCATTCGCTGCCTTTTGCATCCGCTAACTTCAACTTATGTCCTGTCGCTTCCTTTCCACTTCTTGTAGTTCAGCTTATTAGAGGACCGAGAAACTTCTTTTGGTGCTTCACTTTCTTTTATTTTTTGGTGGACCCTAGTTACGAGGTGATTATACACGATTGTTGATAAATTGGAGAATTTTTATACTAGTCTGAATTCATTGCTGCCAAGACACTTAATAGTTGTGGTACCATGAATCATATTATCCAAGTAAAGAATATAAGGGTACAGCGATCTAGCTCTAAATGCTGTGCACTTTGTTTTGGGAAGGATAGTATTAGGGGGAGAACTAAACGGAAAGTGAAAATCTCCAACGAATTGCTACAAGTGAAGATAGAAAGAGGAGGATTGGAGAACCGATAGAGAAATGTTGTCTATGCAATGAAACCACAATGAGATGACATGCCCGATTAGAAAAACTCCATGCGGGATCGGAAAATTGCAAAAGATCATTTACAAGTTGTAACTCGCACGGAATATTGTAGTTTCTCATCGTTCCTAGAAATGAAAACTTCCGATCGACTTCGATACTTTGGAATTTGAGAAGGAAGATTCACATATCAAGTTCTGTTTTTCGTGAGAAAACCTACGGCAGCTTTCTTTGGACACTTGTCTTTATGTGGTTTTTGCATTTTACTGCCCTTACCGCTTACGATAGGCCTGTCATCGATGCGTTAAAAGTGTTAACTTTCTGGATGGTTGATGGTTTTTCGTGCTGGTTTTTCACGGTAACAGTAGGAGATGGGATCGTTGAAATTATGTTTGTGTTTTCTTCCTCATGCTTTGTGGGACTAGCTTTTGTTTATTATGAATCTTGCACTTTTAAGCAAGATCTCTAGGGAGACTCTTACTCGATTAATTATTGGCGGGAGCCGGGAAGTGGTCCCCGATAAGATCGGTGTTTTTTTTCGTTTCCAGGACTTCAAGGATAAGAAACAGGGGTATGTTAGTCATTTAAGCTTGTCTCGTGGCACTATCTTTTATTTACTATAGATTATGATTTAAATGAGGTAAGGGCTAGGAAGCACGGGCATTCTCCCGTGGCCTCCGTATCATGTTGGGCGTGTGTCTCGTGTCGTCCGGGATCCCGATAAGCCATTTCGACACGCACGGAGTCAATTTTAAAATGTAAGTCTATCATAAATAAATACTTAAGTCATATAGCTAGCTACCTCAAAATTAATATACCTAGGCAGCCCCAAAAAAATTAATTGTGAATCCCCCAACGTAAGATGAAGAAACTCACCTCTAATATAAATATACATTTTATATACAACGTGTCCCAACGTGCTGAAATTTTCTATTTTAAAAAAAATGATATGTCGGCGTGTCGTGTCATGTGTCGGTGTCGAGTGCAACTTAGGATTAGGTAAAATCCAACTTGCCGGCAACTCGGAGATGGTCCCTGCCGGGGCGGTAGTTACCTTTCGTACTTCCTTTTGAGACTACTCGGAGAAATAGGCTTTTTGATGCTTCGTTAGCCGATTTACATATAGATTTTCCCATAATGGATACATGGAAGTTAATGATTGCTTTGGCGGGAATTCGGTAGATAAATTTCTTCGATTTACAAAACATTTAACATGTCGGAAACATGAACATTCAAGACGCATGCATATAGAACATTCATGATTTTGGTTTGATTACTAGTAGGAGCAAACTAGCTCCTACAATACTCCGAGCACACTTCTATTCTCAAAAGTGCACTTATAAGTTGTATGTCATAAAGAATATCGTATCTCTTATGGTTCTTCGAAGGTGAAAATTTTGGATCAACTGTGATGATCGATAGTTTGCACTTTGACGTGAAGTCGGACATACCACTTCTATTTTTCAGAAAAAACCAAAACAATCCCCTCTTAACTTCGAAATTCTATCTTTAAGTGGTTTTTTCATTTTATGCTTTTACCGCATACGATGTGTCGGTCATCGATGGTAAAAAAATGTTAAATTTCTAGATGGCTGATGATTTTCTCGTGCTGGTGCTTTGGGGAAGCAGTGTGCGATGGGATCGTGCAAATTATGCTCGTGTTTCCTTTCTCATCCCACGGGAGAGATTGTAATAATAATGATAATAATAATTATTATTACTTTTTATTGTCGATCTTGCACCTTTAAGCAATATCCTGAAGGGAAACTCTTGCTTGATTTTCTATTGCAGGCATCCACGAGATGGGTCCAGATAAAATCGGTAGTTGCCTTTATGTGCCTCCTTTTCACTTTGAGACGTCAACGGATATGGGTGGTATGTTAGTTAGTTAGGCATTTTGGCACTATCTTCTGTTTATTGTATTGAAAGAAAGAGGGTATTCCGTTTAGGCTTTTTGATGCTTACTAAGCCGATTTACTTATAGATTTTTCCATAATGGACGGGAGTATCCTTTTCTTGCCTTGCAGCAACGCCTTTATGTCAAGTGTAAGCCGGACTACGAGCAAAGACGGGGAATTTTGACTACGCACATTCACCTGGAATTTTGACCACGCACATTCGCGAAAGGGTAAGTATTGGCTCTAATACCATGTTAGAAAGTCCAATCCAAAAGCTTAAGCTAATTGGTGGAGAGAGACTACATGAATATAAAAAGCATTTAGCACCCATTGTCAAGCAATGTGGCATAATACTTCAACATTTCTTAAGGTCAATTTAGTTTCCTGAACTTGATGAATACTTTGGAGGGACTATATTTGAGGTTATCTTCAACTACCTATCTAGTCCGTCGCCTAAACATCGGTTACAACATCTCAATCAACATGCATGCAATTGATTGGCGGGAACCTTCGAGAGGACATGTTTCGGAGAAAGGAGTTATCATTGCGAAGTTACAATCCCTTTGTATATTTCTTCACTTCTATTCCCCTCTCCTATCAACTTACGTCCTCCTAAACTTCGGTACCTTCATAGGAGCTTAAAGATAGTCAAATATTGCAAGTAATTAGCTTATTGGACAAGGAAGTAAGCGACTTGATATGCACCGCAAGCATTTGTTTCTCTCGCTTCAACTTCATTGCCTAGAGGTTTGAAGACTTTGGAATACTAATTTATTGCTCTTGCAAGTAAGGTCGCGGTATGGTCCGTTAGAGAGGAACTCTTGGTCGGGTCTAGGCTAAAATGCTCTAAAGATAGGAAAAGCATTTTGCTTTGGTACCATGGTCTGGGTTATTTGGAAAGAAAGATAGATGGGCTTTTAAGATTGAGGACATTTCTATTGTTGCTCCAAAAGAATAGTTGGCTTTCCGCCTTACTTTTTTGGGAAGAGGAGGCAGCTCTTAAGTTGGCGAGTCTGTTTTGAATTTCTTTGATATTTTTTAGCTCCTAATTTGTAAATGGGAGGTCTACTTGGTGCTCTTGAATATACTTGTCTAAAGAGAATTTAGAAATTGTGAAAAGATTCACATCACTTTGAATGTTGACATCGGCGCTTAAGATATGAGGTCTTTCATACTAAATAAGAATCAAAATATGGCTACCGGATCAAAACTAAATTTGAAATGCTAAAAGTGATATATAGAACTGCATCTGAATTACAAAATTACCCATATAGACATTATAATGGTCGCTTGGAATGCTAGGATGTCAAATGATATTGCTAAGAGGCTGCCATGAAAATCTTTCTAAGGCATCGGCGATGGTATTTAGGTTGATCACGGGAAAGAAAACTTGAAGAGTTAAGAGTTAATATTTTGGAAGGAACGGTGGTGGCAAAAACTAAGAGAGGAGGTAAAAAGTTTTGGTGAGCCCTAGATTAGATGGGTTATGATATTTTCATGAACTTCCATAGACTACACTACAAATGTAACCTGGTCTTTCTTATCCTGAAGCTTACTTTCGGCGATTAATATGATTATTTTGGCATCATTGGATTGGTAATGCTTTGCATAATTTTGTTTTCAACAAGTACTGATTTTGATAATTGTTTTGATTTTCAAACTTGAAGGACTATGCAAAAATGAAATGTGTGACTAGATTTATATAAAAAAAAGTTAAATGAAAAGCTTAACTGTGATTTGCGTTACTTTGGTGATTGTAATCAACATGGCTAAACCACCATAATCGGTTTTTCCGTTGATGTAAAGAATGTATAGTTGCTTTCTAGTTGAACCGTAAATTAGATACAACCGCACAATTTGTGCCATGAACATGCAATGCATTATATTGAGGTTAACACCCATGATAAAAAGTGTAGGAATGTTGTCCAAAGTACATTTGTGGTAGAGGAAGAGGTACTATTAATCCTATTCTTTCTCTCATTAGTATCAAGAGTAGCGGGAGGGAGAGGAGCTTTGTAATGATACGGATCAACAACAAAGCTCCATTTCATCCACTTTCTAGGTGCGTATTAGATTTGTTTTTTATTTGATCTCATGAAAGATGAAATCCAGCATAGACTATCCATAATCTCTCCTTTTTTTTTTTTTTTTTTAGGTTCTCTATTTTTTTCTTTCCCATATTTATCAGAAATTGTCTTTTCAAATCATGAATTTGACCAAAAAAAAAAAAAAATCATGGATTCCCACCCTCGTAGCAATTTATAGAAAGAACCTTTCCATCTAATACAACATATGAATAGCTTGCTGCTTGGTGATTGTGGTTTTAGATCGCCGAAATCTTGATCGATGCTTGATCTGTTTGATTATACAAAATAATGGCAGGTAAATTGTTAATCTCATGATATCGGTGATTGAGAGTGTCTCGTAGCTTTATGTTAAGTGGACTTTGAGAGAAGTTGGACATACCCATTTCTACTTTTCGAAAAAACCAACCAAAACAGTCCCCTCTTAACTTCTAAATTCTATCTTTAAATGGTTTTTGCATTTTTCGTTTTTTTACTGCAGACGACGTGTCCGTCATCAATGGTAGGAAAATTTTAATTTTCTAGATGGCTGGTGATTTTACGTGATGGTGCTTTGGGGAAGCATTGTGCGATGGGAATGTGCAAATTATGCTCGTGTTTCCTTCCTCATCCCGTGGGACCGACTAAAATAATAATTGTAATAATAATTGTCATTATTACTTTTTATTGTTGATCTTGCACCTTTAAGCAATATCTGAAGTGAAACTCTTACTTGATTTACTGTCTGCAGGCATCCACGAGATGGCTCCGGATAAAATCGGTAGTTGCCTTTTACGTGCCTCCTTTTCACTTTGAGACATCAAAGGATAAACAGGGTATGTTAGTCGGTTGGGCAATTGGGCAATATCTTCTATTCCGTTTAGGCTTTTGGATGCTCGATTTGTCTTATTTTATTGTCTATTCCGTATTTACCCGCCTAATGTCCGTCTTGGTGGATCGCAAATTCACTTGAATTGTAAGCGTACTCGTATGGCCCGGATTCTTTCTTTCTTTCGTTTTGCATTTTTTTGTGTGTGAAAAACAAGTAAGTCACATTTCCGCATCCGCCATTCACCACACGCCTTATGCATCCGCCAACTTCAGCTTATGCCCCTGTCGCCTTCCTTTCCACTTCTTGTAGTTCAGCATATTAGAGGACCGAGAAACTTCTTATGGTGCTTCACTTTCTTTTATTTTTTGGTGGACCCTAGTTACGAGGTGATTATACACAATTGTTGATAAAGTGGAGAATTTTTATAATAGTCTCTATTCATTCTTTGCCAAGACACTTAATAGCTGTGGTACCATGAATCATATTATCCAAGAAAGAATATAAGGGTACAGCGATCTAGCTCTTAATGCTGTGCACTTTGTTTTAGGAAGGATAGTATTAGGGGAAGAACTAAACAGAAAGTGAAAATCTCCATCGAATTGCTACAAATGAAGATAGAAAGAGGAGGATTGGAGAACCGATAGAGAAATGTTGTCTATGCAATGAAACCACAATGAGATGACATGCTTGTTTAGAAAGACTCCATGCGGAGACTGGAAAATTGCAAAAGATCATATACAAGTTGTAACTCGCAAGGAATACTCGTAGTTTCTCATTGTTTCTAGAAATGAAAACTTCCGATCGATCGTGGTGATCGATACTTTGGACTTTGAGAAGGAAGACTCACATATCAAGTTCCGTTTTCACGTAAAACCTACAGCAGCCTTCTTTGGACACTTGTCTTTAAGTGGTTTTGCATTTGACTGCTTTTACAGCTTATGATAGGCCTATCATCGATTCGTCGAAAGTGTTAACTTTCGGATGGCTGATGATTTTCTGTGCTGGTTTTTCATGGTAGCAAGTAGGAGATGGGATCGTTGAAATTATGTTTGTGTTTTCTTCCTCATCTTTGTTGGACTGGCTTTTGTTCATTATGAATCTTGCACTTTTAAGCAAGATCTCGGGGAGACTCTTACTCGATTAATTATTGCGGGGAGCCGGGAAGTGGTCCCCGATAAGATCGGTGTTTTTTTCGTTTCCGGACTTGAAGAATAAGAAACGGGGTATGTTAGTCATTTAAGCTTGTCTCGTGGCACTATCTTTTATTTACTATAGATTATGATTTAAATGAGGTAAGGGCTAGGAAGCACGGGCATTCTCCTGTGGCCTCCGTATCGTGTTGGACATGTGTCTGTGTCATCCAGGATCCCGATAAGCCATTTCGACACGCACAGAGTGAATTTTAAAATGTAAGTCTATCATAAATAAATACTTAAGTCATATAGCTAGCCACCTCAAAATTAATATACCTAGGCAACCCCAAAAAAATTAATTGTGAATCCCCAACAAAAGATGAAGAAACTCACCTCTAATATAAATATACATTTTATATACGTGTCCCAACGTGCTGAAATTTTCTATTTTTTTAAGAAATGACATGTCGGCATGTCGTGTCGCGGGTCGGTGTCGGTGCAACTTAGGATAAGGTAAAATCCAACTTGCCGGCAACTCGGAGATGGTCCCCGCTAAGGGCCGTAGTTAGCTTTCTGTACTTCCTTTTCGGACTACTCGGAGAAATAGGCTTTTTGATGCTTCGTTAGCCGATTTACATATAGATTTTCCCATAATGGACATGAAAGTGAAGGATTGCTTTGGCGAGACTTCAGTAGAGGTATCTTCAGCTACCTAGATATTAGTTACAAAATCTCAACTAACAAGGCATAATGATTGATTGGCAGGCACATTCAAAGCACATGTTTCGGGGAATGGCGTCATCATCCGGAACTTACGGTAGCTCTGTATGTTTCTTCACTTCTCTTCCCCTCCTTAGTAAAGTTACATTTTCCTAAAATTGTGTACCTTTATAGGAGCTTGAAGATTGTCAAGTATTGCAAATAATTAGCTTATTGGACACAGAAGTAAAGGACGTACGGATTGTTGGAATCCATGGCAGAGATGGCATTGGAAAGACTGCACTTGCCAAGACTGTTTATAAAAGAATCTCCCTTCACTTTGACGCTTGCAGTTTTCTTGCGGGGATTGAAGATACGATGTGGCATCCTGGTGGTGTTCAGTGTCTTCAGACCAAGTTGATCTTTGATATTCTGAAAAGAGAGTATGAGGTTGCTTCTGCTTTCAAAGGAGTAGGAATTTTGAAAGAAATATTTAGAAATATGAAAGTTCTCCTTGTTCTTGATGATTTAGGAAGTTGTTCCCTTCTCAAGGAGTTTGTAGGAGCTAAGCTTGATTGGTTTGGTTCTGGAAGTAGAATAATTGTCACCTCAAAACAAAGAAGCATTCTTCAAAGCTTTGTTGATCGAGGGATGGCTTGTAGTTACGATGTTAGTCCAATGGATGATAATCGAGCTTTCGACCTTTTCTGGCAGTATGCGATGGGAATGAGTTCCAAACTACATCCATATGCTGAAATTGGAAACAAAATAGTCAAGGCTGCAGAGGGACTTCCACTACTCGTCAAAGTTTTTGGTTCTTTTTTGCATGGTAAGGGACGAGAAGAATGGATGAAATTCAAAGATCTCGTACAACAATTTCAGCAAGATTTCCAGAAGATTCTCAGCATAGTTTATGAAGCATTAGATCAAAAGCAAAAGCAGATATATCTTGATATTGCATGTTTTCTCCCCGACGTGGATTGTAGGACTGCCTCATATATGTGGCATGATTATGATCGTCCTCGTGATGAAGTTGAGGTCCTTCGTCGATTGTCCCTATTAGAAATGGAAGAAAATAAAATAGGCATGCACAGTATGCTAAGGTGCCTTGCCAGGAAGATTATTTACCAAAGTTTCCATGATCCAGGAACACGTGTTAGATTCTACATTCCTGCCATAGCCCACGACACAAAGAGGAGGAAAAGGGTATGTCCGGGAAAAAAGGAGCATGCAGGCTCTAATTTGTTTTTCGATTTTCCTCGAAAGGTTTCCCAAATGAAGCATTTTCTTTACCTCATGATCCATAGTGAAAATTTCATCGTCTGAAGACTTCCACATGTTTCTCTACTTGACTTTTTGTGGTCTATCGTGCAGGGAACAGACCACCTTAACACTATTATGGCAGGCTTCGAGATCCTACCGAGCATGACATTTCTCAGCTTGGGTCGTGCCAATATTGGCGGAAGATTCGCAGATGCCTTATTGAACGTTCGGTGGCTTCACTGGCAAGGGTGCCCTCGAGATTTTGAAGCAATCAGCATTCATTTAGGCAACCTAGTTATCCTTGATCTTTCGTGGAGTAAGGTTACAGAATCCTGGGGAGGTTGGAAAGGAATTAAGGTGGGTCTATAGCTCATTTGTTGTTGTGTTTGTGTTGGCCCTTAAGTACATTGAGAGTTCTATGCCTTCTGAACATTTTTCCCTTTGTTTGGCAGATGGAGTGTTTGAAAGTCTTGAATCTCACAGGTTGTGCGGACTTATTAGTTACCCCCAGCTTCTCATTTTACCCGAATTTGGAGATACTGATCCTCGAGAGATGTTCTCGATTGGTTCACTTAGATCCTTCAATTAATGATCTAAAGCTCGTGGTTACCCTGAATTTGAAGTTCTGCTCCGAACTTACCATGTTGCCAGTGGAAATGGGTGGGATGAATGCTTTGGAAGAGCTCCTGATTGATGGCACTTCCATTCGAGAACTTCCTGCATCGATAGGCAAATTGGTTCACCTGCAAATTCTTAGTGCCACTAATTGCTCCTCGTTGGTTCGTGTGCCTGGTTCAGTTTGTGAACTTAAAGCTCTTTCAATGCTAGACTTGGACGATGCGAAAATTCTTGAACTACCCGAGTCCATTGGGGACTTGTGGCAACTTAGGCACTTGTCTCTGAGGGATTGTCGTGGGCTAGGAAGGCTTCCGGAATCCATTGGCAAATTGAGACTCTCATTAGTAGAGTTAGATATTTCGGGCACAGGTATTTCGAAATTGCCCGATTCAACCAAAAATTTACGGAGTTTGAAAGTGCTGAAAATGGATTCTTGTTTCGTAAGAGAATTTCCTCGTGACATTGGAGAGTTGATAAACCTGGAAGAAGTGCATGCCTCCTGGTGCAGGAGTTTGGAGGGAGGCATTCCCAAGAATATTTCCAAACTACATCAGCTCAGAGAACTGAGGCTTCGAGGTACTCGTATATCCAGCCTTCCATTAGAAATCAAATTCATGCCAAGTCTTGAGACTCTGGATTTGCTACACTGCGAGCTTCTCAAAATGTTGCCTCCCCTGCCCTCTAGCTTGACTAACCTCTATGTAGATCCGGACTTAAAAGCAAAAAATGCCAGAATCTTCGACATTGCATTATAGAGGGGTGAGGAAGAGGCTGTGGGGCAGATACGCAGCAGAGATAAGAGACCCAGCCAAGAAAACGCGGATTTGGCTTGGGACCTACGATATGCCGGAGGAAGCGGCATTGGCCTACGAGCAGGCTGCTTTGGAATTGCGGGGGTCCAAGGCCAAGCTCAACTTCCCTTCATCTCATCGGATTGGCTGAGTAAGAGCCCATAGAGTCAACCCCAAACGCCGGTTGGCCGACCCTCGCCGCCGTCGGCCACATCGATTGATGGTGGTGTCTTTCTTAGGACTTAAAAACGGTGAAAGAGCCAAGCCAGCTTTCAAGTGACATTTCCAATTTTGGATGGAGGCACATTGGTGCTGGATGTACAGTCTTTGTACGATTATAGACGGGTTGATGGAACGATATGAGCAGGACATTCCATCTTCCACATTCTAGCCTTATTTTTCGGACACATTAATTATGCAGGCTGTCATTTGTTTTTTAATAGCAAAAGCAGACAATTCTATAATTTTTTTAAATGGTTAGTATCACCAAAAACTCTAAATTGGTATACATGTAACAAATTTATCTCAAATTATTTTTTGCCACAAAACACCTCAAATTGGTACGCTTGTGCCAAATCTTCTCCAAACTATTTTTGTGACCATAAAAAACTCCATACTTGTACACATTTGACAAATTTACCTCAAATTATTTTTCTAATCACGAAAAACCCGAATTGATTTACGTGTGATAAATTTACCTCATTGATTTTTGATCACCAAAAACTCCAAATTGGTAGACTCGTCAACTGCTGTGTGTCATCTAATTTAGCAATTTAATTGTAAATTTTAATGGAAATTAACAAATGTAAAATCTTATTGGCAAAAGCATAATCAATTGGCATTATCGTGATCATCCTAATAAGGTAATGGATGTCCTTCGTCGTATGTCCCTAGTAAAAGTGGAAGCAAATAAAATAGGCATGCACAGCATGCTAAGGTGCCTTGCCAGGAAGATTATTCACGACGGTTCCCTTGATCCAGGAACTGGTGTTGGATTTGTTCATTCCTGCCATAACCCAGGACAAGAACAAGGGGAAAAAGGTATGTCAGGAAAAAAAGTAGCATTTAGGCCTTAATTTGTTTTTCAATTTTCTTCGATAAGGTTCATGGATGAAGCATTTTTCTTTAGCTCAAGGGAGCTTGAGCCTCCATAGTAATTATTTCATTGTCTAAAAACTTTCACGTTTCTTTTGTTAACTTTTGTGGTCCGTCGTACAGAAAGCAGACCACCTTAACACTGAAGTGGCGGGCCATGAGATACCGCCGAACACGACATTTCTCAGCCTTGGTCGTGCCAATGGTGGTGGAGAATTTGCAGATGCCTTATCGAAGGTTCGATGGCTTCATTGGCAAGGGTGCCTCCCTCCATATGCAATGAGCATTCATTTAGAGGAAAATGAGAACCTAACTATTCTGATCTTTCGTGGAGTAAGGTTACAGAATCCTGGGGAGCTTGGAAAGTAATTAAGGTGGTTTATAGCTCATTTGTTGTCGTTTGAGTAAAAATGAGAGTTTTAAGGCATCTGAATTTTTCTCCCTTGTTCTGCAGATGGAGCAATTGAAAGTCTTGAATCTTACAGGCTGTACGGACTTTATTAATTACTCCCAGCTTCACTTGTTGCGCAAATTTGGAGATATTGATTCTCGAGCGACGTTCTCGATTGGTTCATTTGGATCCCTTTGTTACCCTGAATTTAAAGTTCTGGTCCGAACTTACCATGTCGCCAATGGAAATGGGTGGGATGAGCGCTTTGAGAGAGCTCCTGATCGATGGCACTTCCGTAGGAGAACTTCCTGCGCCGATAGGCAAAGTGGTTTAGCTGCAAATCCTTAGCGCCACTAATTGCCTCTCATTGTATTGCGTTCCTGATTCGGTTTGGGAACCTGAAGCTCTTTCAGTGCTAACCTTTGATGTTGAAAATTCATGAACTCCCCGACTCAATTGGAGTCGTGGGGAAACTTAGACGCTTGGACTTGATTGGTGTGGCTGACTCATGAGAAGAGTTGGATATTTCGGTAAGGGTATCTCACAATTGCCCGATTTGACTAAACGTTTGCGGAATCTGAGAGTGTTGCAGATTGATTCTTGTTTCATAAGGGAATTTCCTCGTCACATTGAATGGTTGATAAACCTGGGGGAAGTCCATGCCTCCTTGTGTAGGGGTTTGAGGGGAGACATTCCTGGTGGTATTTGGCTACTACATAATCTCAGAGAATTGAGTCTTTGAGGTACTCTTATATCCAGCCTTCCTTCAAAAATCCAGTTCATGTCGAGTCTTGACTCTGGATTGGCTCCACTGCAACATTCTCGAAAAGTTTCCTGCCCTTGCTCCCCTTGACCTAAGTAACCTCGATGTCAATCCCTACTTGAAGCAAAAGATGTTAGGATCTTCAAAATTCAGTCGCTGGATACATTTACCGCAATAAATAATACAATGTTGGTTTGGGTTAGATGGTCGAGCGTTGTCATTTGGCTTGGATCAGATAGTTGACTGTTGTCAATTGTCGTGGTTACTAAAAATGTAAGATATCTTCAAATTTTAGAGTTGTGCCAACCTACTTTTCTCAATCGAATATTGTTTCCCTCTTTCTTGTGTTACTAGTTTTCCATCTCAATGGCCAAATTGAGATTGTGTGCATCAGCAAAATTTGTTCTCATAGGCGGTCCAAGTGATTGTTCTGAATCAAATGAAAGCAATGAAGGAATTCGTATTGAGAGTGCAAGATTAGTTGTTCTCTCATTTTGAAAGAATGGCTATTTGCTCCGCTCTGAAATTTGTTTGACACCGGTTCGTAACTCTAAACCTCTATACTGCCCTCTAGGTTCTGAATCAAATGAAAGCTAGGGTTATGGTTCTCTTCATAGGAAGCATTTCATAGACAATCATCTTTGTGGATTTATTGCTAAATTCTTGCCAATTAACCAATTTTCTTAATCTTCTTCTAGTAAAATAAGGGAAAGTGGCATTATAATGCACTTACAAGTTACAATCAAGATCTCCACGTGCATGCAACGCATAGGAAGGTTAGCTCTGTAATTATACGATATGATATCATGAGTATACATTATGTTGTTCAAAATTTTAGCAAACTAAGAATGTTTGACCATCCAATTGTCTTTTAATCACAATATATATAGAAAAATCTACTTCTAATTAGAAGAATTTTACTTAATTTAGCTAAAACATTTTACTTTCCAAAATATAATCTACCAAAGAACTTAGGCAGAACCCGCTAAGTAGTTGAGAAAAGTTTTATGAGTTTTAACTTAAATTATCTTTTGATTGGCCGGATGAGATGAGTCCCTTCCTCAGCCCATCCCAGCCCAAGTAATATGATTCAAATTTCAAAACCTGGATACCACGAGACCAGCATGCTTTCGGCTTGTTTCGTCTTTAACTAGTCTGGAAATCTTGGAAGGTATCTTGCGTTAGATAACGCTGTCATATGGTGGCTTTCAAAAGTGCAATAATTAAAAGATATAATTTACCGTCTTCGAAGAGTAGTTTTTTTTTTTTGGGGTCAAATTTGACGCGTACTTCGTTTGGTCATTTTAAAACATTTTCCCTTAATAGTGGTAATTTTATTTTTTAAATAATTTTTAGTTTTTGATGACCAATGGTAAGTTTTTATTAATTTGTAAAAAATTAATATCACGAAGAACCCTAAACCTGGTACACCTGTGATAAATTTACCACAAACTAATGTTTTGAGCACCAAAAACTAACTTGTACACTTAGGAAAAATTTGCACTCCGTTAGTTTTCGTCGAAATTTCACCATCAAATTACTGAGTTAGATGGCACGTGACAGTTTACAAGTGCACTAATTTGGGATTTTCACCCTCTGGTTCTAAAATTTATACTAGTTTGGGTTTTTTTGTGTGGTATTAACCTAATTAACGGAAACTAATGCAAGGTAAATTTATCACAAAATCAATTTACAAGATGCACTAATTTGAGATTTTTGTTGGTCAAAAAATTAATTTTGGGTAAATTTATCATAAACATACAAATTTAAATTTATTCATGGTATTAACTCGTTTATAAAACAATAAACCCGTGACATAGACTTGTTTTGGTCATTCTAAATATTTTTCCTTCGGTAATGGTCAATTTTAATTATTAATTTCCCAAGTCTCACAGCTCAGAAACATTATGAAATGGTCAATTATTGTCAATCCTTATCATTAACCTAATCCCTGACCCAGACTTCTTTCGGTCCTTTTAAAACATTTTTTTTTTTTTTTGTCAGAATTTTAAAACATTTTTCTTAGGTAGTAGGTAGTGGTCTTTATCTATTTTTAATATTTGTCATTTTTTATGACCAATGGTCATTGTCGGTTAATTCATAAATCAATAGACTCCTTCTATGACATAGACATCTTTTGGTCATTTTAAATATTTTTTCCTCGGTAATGGTCTTTTGTTGTTAATTACGATGTTGCACAACTCATAAATATTATACAACTATCGATCCTCTCGGTATTTTGCCTTTTATATTATATATCGTGGCTTATTTTATGAACAATCATTAAGCAAATGGGATCTTACCACTTGAACTGGGAGAGGTTTAATTAGGAATGAGGATAGAAGGTGGTTTACTGGCTTCTCAATGCGGTGAATAGAGAAGTCATAGTACTCCGCGCGGTCCACGAGATATTGTTATACAGAGGAAATTGCAAATTTTCATACCGTTAATATATAGGTTTAATACATGAAGGATGAATAATTAAGATTACATTGTCAATTCCGATTTATTAGTTATTTTTATTCAAATTTATATCGCTCTAAAGCAATCAAAAGATGGGGCTAAAGCATTAGAGAATGGAATTGCTTGGGTCACATGATTAAAAATCTGACTTACTCATATCGTTTCGAACTCGAAAGATTTCGATAAATATAATCCATCAAAATTACCACTTAAAATATATTAAGTTTTTAATAAATAGTTGAGGATCCGATAATTAGATACCGATATCATACATATATGTGAGTCGAGTTATTAAAAGATATATAGTCCTAAGAATCTCATTAGAGGAAACTAAACATGTATAGAATAGTCAGCCTATTGATTCTATAGTACATAGTTTTATTATTTATAAGCACAGTAATCAATAGTTTTATTAATTATAAGCACAGTAATATCTAGCTGATTAGATTGACTATAACACTACTGTGAAAAAGCTAGTTTCTTTCTTATCGAGTGTGTAAACTCAATTTTTCATACAAGGAATTCCTTTGAATGACACAGCAAACACTATTTTACAAAAAATAGTACTTATATAGTTTCCTTTTTTAGTTAAATTATAGCAGTTATCAAGAAAACTAAGTAATAATCAATTTCAAGTTAATTTGAAAAGGCAAATCAGCACTTCAAATTTTTGGAAATTTAGGGCGCGTTTGGCAATAATTATGATAAAAAAATAACGTTCATAATTAATTTTTTCTAATTCTATTCCCTGGACGAGTTTAAGAGAATCGGATCGTGTTTGATAATCGTACAAAATTTCGGTTCTCCGAAATAATTTCTCGTTCCAATTTTTTTAATTTAAGTGAAATAACTGCGTTTTGTCACTATAAAGTCAACCTATATAGCATCATTAGTAAAATGAGTATAGATAATACACAATCCATAATTAATCTATTTATTTCATGGAGCTTGAAAACAATATGCAAGATCCTTAAGTAAAATATAAACTCAATAGGCAATTTGCACTTAAATTTTTGCCACAAATTGACTTGGGATGAAGCACTGAGAAAGAGTACAAAGGAGTTTCAACGCATCACTACAACCTCTTCACTTGCAACTGCCACTTCTTCGTGGCCAACAACGTGATATAGGTGTTGAACGGATAGGTCGGATCGAGTTTGGGTCAAGTCAAATACGATTTGACCTATATTGACCTATTTAACCTATTTTGATCTATTTTCATGTAGTACAAATCTAACGACCATACTCGACCCAACCCGACCAGTATCGCTTAAACAATTCTATATTTAATCAAATCATAGAATATTAATTTTGGATAATTTTTTAAGAAAAATAAAATTACTAAGAGAAATTTTTTTAATTTTTAATTTTATTTTTTTAAATTATGTTTTTGTATTTTTCTTAAAAAAATATTTTTCTAGAGTGACGAGTTGGCTTAAATTGTAAATGTTAACACCGGTTGTGCCACGAAGATAGCCAAAAAAATATTACATGGATTTTTGGCCAAAATTGGACTGAATTGGCTAGCCAAAATCCATGTAAGTTAATTTATTTCTTTAAAAAATATTTTTCTAGGCCAAAATTGGACTAACTTGGCCAATTCAGTCCAAAACTTTTAATAAACTTGTGTATTTTTGACGATTTGCCAATATTGTCATTTCGCCAATTTTGACCAAAAATCACTTACATGGATTTTGGCTATCCTTTGTGGCGACAACCGGTGTTAACATTTACAATATTTTTATTTTTAAAATTTTCTTTTTGTTCTTTTTTCCCAACTCCGAGTTGGTGACTCTTGCTAGCCACCTGGGCAATGGTCACAGCCCTCTTCCTTGGCCAATGAGAGTTGCACAAGGGTTGGGCGACGACTCTCGCCAAAGGAGTTTGAAAAAGAAAAAGAAAGAAATGAAATGAAAACTAAAAAAAATTGCAAATATTACCATGTAAGTGCCAATCGTGCCACATAAGATAACCGATGTCCACATCGGTGGTTTTTGGCTAAAGTTGGTAGATTAGATTGTCAAATCGTCAAGAACTTTGGGACTAAATTGGTCAAATTAAAAGATTTAGGAATAAATGGCCGCCGTATAATAGGTTTGTGAATTGTTTTGGTAATATTTCCAATCTCCATGTCCATGGAACACATGGGAAGATTAGTTCTGCCTTTATATTATATACATATATCCATTGATTATGGTTCTCCAAGTTTTAGTCGATAAAATAAATTGAACATAGAATTGTCTTTTAAGCACACGTATATCAATTAAAACAGATCCCCTTCTAATTAGAAGAATATTACTTAATTTAGCTAAAACATTTCATTTTGAAATATGATTTACCTAAGAGCCCAAGCAAGCACACGAGGGCATGTAATGGTTGGAATAAGTTTTAAGACTTCGGCTTAAATTATCCTTTTGATTTTTTGGATAAGATGACTCGAACCGATCCAACGCAGTCCAAGTAACATGATTCAGAGCCTCCAAGAGGACCTGAACTCGGGAGATGCCACCAGACCGAGACCCACATGTTCTTGGCTTGTTTCGTATGTAAGAACTCGGGCAATCTTGTAAGATATCTTTATTGGTAAAATATGGTCAAATGGGATAAACAAATGAATCGACCTGAGACATGACAACACTTTTTTTAAGAAATTATTTGCCCCACAATGTTGCTAATGGTTACCGGTAAAACTCCTCAAGAATACAATAGAGTCCCAAAACGAGAATATTAGATAGCAATTCTAATATTTCTCCCGAGAACTCTTTAGAAAACAATTGGAAACGAATGCTGTATTTCTTTTGTTTAGAAATGACGAAAATTGAAATTAGAAGTAGTGAACAATGAGCAGAATAGTTGAATATATAATGAGACAAGAACACACCTTTTCGCGTCCGAAAAAGTGTTAATTCTCATGCACATTTTCATTGTTCAAAGCAATTTTTTTTATTTAAAAAATTGCAACTTTTCGTGTCCAATAATGGATAGTTCGGACATATCTCTTCATGTTCGAATTGTACAACCAATCCACATTTTCATGTTTGAATTGGTAGTTATTTCCGAATAGACATAAACACTCCAAATGTTACAAGAGTGTCGGTTTAGTAGTTATGTCCGAACATGCATAAACCTTCCAAAAGATGTGAGAGTGTCTTATGCCCATGAACAGTCAGACTGTTCTAATGAGTCACGAAATTTATTTATATAATAATAATTTCAAAATAAAAAATAAAATATAATTGTTGAATAGTACTAAGTGCGTCAAAATCACGCAATCACACGCGCATTCACACACGGGTAGAGTGAGGTGTAGTCCACTTTCCCTTTTATTTTTTTGAAAGACTATATTCGCCTTCTAACTAATAAAGCAAATTGCTCTCTAGCTTTCATTTTATATGGGATGCAAAAAGGCAATATTTTATTTATTTTTCAAATAAACTTCAACAGTTAATGTTGCAAAGCGGTGGCTTTCAAAAGCGCCATTATTGTTTACCTAATATCTGACCCAGACTTCTGTTGGTCATTTTAAAACATACTATCTTTGAAGAATTTATGTTGGATGGTCGAAAGGATAATCAAAATTTTTAAAAATTGACAAAAAAAAAAAGGAACAATAGCTAGATTCTATTCGCTTATATTGGTCTAGGATTATTTTAAGACAAAACTAGTCTTAAATATCACCTAAACTCTAATACAAAACAGAAAACAAAAAGATGAAAATAACAAAAAGAACTTACCCGCCAACTCTCCACTCAACTTTGCAAAATAACTTGATTCTCGTAAGAGCATCATTGAGTTTGACTCTAAATCCATCACTAATCTTATTAGTTCAGAGTTT
The DNA here is from genome assembly GCA_021437795.1 of Rhodamnia rubescens. NCBI lineage: Eukaryota > Viridiplantae > Streptophyta > Magnoliopsida > Myrtales > Myrtaceae > Rhodamnia > Rhodamnia rubescens. The sequence goes on from JAILYA010000052.1 coordinate 1,948,758, forward strand.
ATGATTGATAATGCTGATGGTAGTCGACTTCGTCGAATTGGAGAATAGAATCCAATGGCAGTGCTTATGCCATGAGCAGACTATAGAGGATCAAGAAAGGGACCAAAGCTCATTCCGACAAAGCACACCCCGAGTGTGCTTAGTGTGATGGCCTAGGAAAAGAAAGAAAGAACGAAAATGTAAAATTCAGAATAATGCGAAATCGAAATTCGTTTATGTCTCTAATAGCCCTTATTGCAGGAAAATCAGTTAAACATGTTCCATCAGTTTACAAATTTCAATTAAAGAGACATGAGAGCTAACGTCCTTGTCCACGGGTAACTTTCTCGCTTCTGTCTGGCCACCACCTTGCTTCGGTCACTGACTCATCGTTTGCATGTTGATGTGACGTCCGTCAGCTTGGAGCGATGTCGTAGTCACTGACGTCGTCTTTCCGAGATGCGAAATTTGCCATCCCGTACGAGGTTTGGGAAATCATAGGATTGACCATTCGTCCCAATCACCTCAGAAAATTTGGTCTTTTCCAGTAGTAAAACCCGCAAAGAGGACAATCCCATAATGTCACATTCCCCCATCAAACTTCTGCAGAAGGAGAAATCTATCTCTTCTAACCTCTCTAGGTTCCTAATGCCTTCAGGAAATGCTGTTATAAAAGTGCCAGGCATCTTTAGTACTTTCAAGTTTCGCAAATTGTTGACAGATGGAGGTAGTTCGTCGACTACCGTGTCTGAAAGATCCATGAGTTGCAGCTTCTCGAGCCTTCCGATGAACTCTGGCAGATTCTCTAGTTTCCTGCAGTTTCTCAGATATAGCTTCTCAAGATTCTTCAGCAATTCTATTTCACCAGGGAGCTTACTCAGTTCAGTGCCGTCCAATGCTAGATAGGAAAGAGATTCCAAGTTACCAATTGAACCGGATAGGGACAAGGATTTACAGTTGCAAGCACTCAGAATTCTAAGCTTCCCACATGAACTCTCAGGGAATTCAATTGCTTTAATGGAAGTTCCATCAATGTAAAGCTCTTCCAAAGCTACCAAGGATCCTATATCTTCTGGCAACTTTTCCACGAAGCTGCAGGACTTGACATTCAAAGAAACTAATTTCCCTAGATTTCTGAAGGATATGCCAACACCCGGTAATAAAGAACAACCTTCCAGGTTTAGTCTCTCTAAGTTCACGGGTGCATCGGAAACCGGAGATTCAGCTAGCCCCCTACAATGTTTTAGGATCAAAACTTTCAACTTTTGGGCCTTCTGCAAAACAAGAGAGTATAAAAGCCTTGTTTACTAGAAGTTATTGTCAAATGTGAAGCAAAAACATGCAGATGAATGCCATCGTACCTTCACAATTCTTTTCCAGCAATTCCAAGTTTTGGAGGTACTCCAAGACAGATCAAGAATGACCAAGTCTGACAGTTGTAAAGCAAGTAAATTGGAGATATTGTGGCACCATTGCCATTCAAGCCACTTTAATTGAGGAAGGAAACCATCCTTTCGGAAGTTCCTTGCACTATGCTCATTTCCTTCAATAATAGCGTGACTCATTCTAAGATAGATAAGATTCCGGAAAGTAAGGAAAAACCTAAGTTCATCAAATGAAGGGGGCTCGTCGAATGTGGCACTGAGGGCTTCAGCTGTAGCGACCTGCCAATCGTGGAAAAATGGTAAATGGAAAAAGTGAAATAGAAGTGCATCTGATCAACTCTGAGAAAGTATTCGATAGAAGTACTCTGATTCAAACTAAAAGAGACTTTTTTGTCCTCGAAATTTACCATATCTCCATTCAATGCTCGTTCGATATCTCCCTGTTTCCATAGCCTGCTATGCTTGGAAGGTTCACTTGAATCTTTCGGGACATTCTCCATCCCGAAGAATTGCACTTGATTATGCATCCACAATTCATGATTTTCTCTGGTATTTACCAAAAACTTGCTATGAATCTCCTTAAGCCGTGTGCGAGGATTGTATCCACGAGCTTCCCACATGTAAGAGGGTATTCTCTTGTCTTTTCCCGTGAAAAAAACATGCAATATCAAAAAATATCTTCTTGGCATCGCCGTCTAAGTCTGCATATCTTGTCTCGATAATTCCTCTGATTTCCTTGTTGAAAGTCTTGTGGCTCATTATATGGAATTTATCCTCCCATGATTCTTTGGGCTCTCCGAACAAAGATGAACCAATAGCTTCAAGAAGAAGAGGAAGCCCTTGAGCAGCCGAGCTAATGGCCCATGCCCAAGAGGAGAATTCCTCTCGAAGAGGTCCCCCACCAAGAGCACACTTACAGAGCAGTTGAAAAGCATGGTTCTTATCCATTAGGTCTAACTCGTATTTTTCAACAAGGATGCCTTCACGATGGTCACCACTTGTGAGGGAGGTCTTAAGCGCCATAATATACTTGTCAACAACATCGCTGTTAGAGATCAGGATAATCCTGCTTCCTGGGCCAAACTCACTTAGATGTATGCCTAATGATAGGATTTGTTTAAAATCGCTCACATCATCAAGGACAAGGAGAACTTTCTGACCTTTCAATTTGCCCTTGATAAATTCGGCATCTGCAGTCGGAGGAATGGGCGTATATCTATTCTTTTGAAGGTCATAAATTAAATCTTCTTTGAGACACAAGAGGCTCTTTCCTTCTACTTTAAGGAAGCTACATTCTGCAAAGAGATGACGGATTTTGTTGCAGACAATCTTGGCAAGAGTCGACTTACCGATTCCCAGAAGACCCGATATCCCAATCACACGTTTTCCCGTCAGCATTTGCCCTTCAACCACTTGGTCATTTTCATAGCGAACCTCAAGTTTTTTCATCACCTCCCGCACATGGCGACCCATACCCACTAAATTTTCAGTCACATCTAAGTCATCCTTCTTCAATAGCCGGCGGATCGTGGAAACAACATCCGTTATAAGTGCATGCTCCCTGCCAACGGGAAAGGAAGGAAAGAGGAAGATATGAAAAGGAACAACTGGTCGGATAATACACCAGGCAAAAAGAGAAGATGCATTGACTTTCTTCTTTCTTTAATTTCATGCTCGATCACTTTTGTTAGAAACGTCGAAAAAGCATCGAAATCTGGATTTCACTTACACGTTATTAAAGTCCTCGAGTTTCCATCCTTTAATTTTTGTAACATTCTGTAGAGCCTTCTTCCAGTTGTCTATAGTCGCTGACTCCACCCCCAGGGCCGCACGGGTGCAGAAGGACTTCTGATAACTCTCCTCTTGGTTGCCGACCACAGTGGGGCTTACGTCGTAGAAAATGGGCATGATTGTCCTTTTACAGCTCACCATTTCCGCCACCTCCTTCAGGCAACTCTTACTGGAAGCAAAGTCTTTGGAGAAGACAGGAATGCATATCTCGGTTTGACTGATCACTTTCCGGATCCTAGACATGATATCTTCTCCGACCTCGATCCCATCACGATCGAAAAATGTATAGATCCCTGAATTAGCGAGACCTTGGCGGAGAAATTCAATGAAGCCCCCCCGAACGTCTCCACCTCTGAAACTGAGAAAGATTTCAAAGCGGCAATCATCGGGCCATCTAGGAGATGGAACCGGCGAGTGGCTATTGGAGATATCCATGAGCGAGAAGCTCAAGAGGAGGTGTAAAGACCAGGTCTTTCGTTGGGGGAGACAAATAGGAGATGGCTCGGGGAAAAGAACATGCTCACAGATCTACTCCGGTCTAAGAAGCTCACAGACCAAAGCTATAGAATCTTGACTTCGAGCAATGAGCAACCCTGGTGACATCTCTCGGTATATATATTACAATCAAAGCTTTACCGTCTATTTTTTCAACTGTTGATCAGATTACCATTATTCCCAGCAAAGTTACTAAAACATATATTAAACTTATGTAATTTCCCATTTGTAGTTGACTGATTAATGTATAATAAAAACACTCATTTGTCCTTAAACATGCTATTACTAGTAATACCTCCTTTTCACTAGGGTAGTACTGACGTAAATTAATCGGCCCAACCAAAATAAGGGTTAAATTTAAATAGCCCCTAAGAACTGACAAAACAAGAGGGAATAAAAAAAATTAAGAAAGAGATGTTTTAAAAAGATATCAGAAAAATTAGTTTTTAAAATTGGAAAATTAGATAAAACCAAAAGCAAAAAATTATTTTTTTAGGAAAATGCTTTCCGGACTTTCGTGTGCTCAGTTCACAGTAAATAAATGATTCAAGAAAAATAATTTTCGTCAATAGAAAAAAAGACATTCAAAATTGGGAAAATGATTTTCTCTTTTAGAAAAAAGGAAATCATTTTCCTTCTTCTTTCCTTCACGGATTCTTTCATATCCTTTTTTATTTTTTATCTTTTATCTTTTTCTTTTCCTTTCTCCATCTTCCTCCATCGGCCATGGGCCTCGATGACGGCGAGCAGCCTAGCGATCGACCATGACGCGGGCCGGCGAGCTCGAGGTTGGCTAGGTCCAGGCGAGCTCGAGCCATGCCCAAAGCCGGCAATGCTCCAGCTCACCGATGGCTGGTCACCGGCTTTCACGGTGGCCGGCGATCGGACGAAGAAGAAAGGAAAAGAAAAAAGGAAAGAAAGAAAAAGAAAAGAGAAAAATAATAAAAATTCATTTAAAAAAGTGAAATTTAAATAAAAATATAAATAAAAAATAAAAAAATTATTAAAAGGAGTCCACAGAGGAAATTGATTTACATAACGAATGGAGAAAAATAATTTTCGGGTTATTTTCGGGTTTCAACCGAACTCAAAGAAATATTATTATTTTTCTGAAAAGTGACTTTTTAAAAAAATATTTTTTTAGAAATGCCTCATTTTCCGCAAAATGAACGGAGCTTAAGATGCATATAAGTAGTTTGAATAAGTTTTAGGACTTCAAGCTCGAGTTATCTTTTGATTGGCCAAATGAGATGAGATTTCATACCCAACCCAACCCAGGTAACATGATTGGATATGTCAGAGAGGAATTGAATTGGGGAGATGCAACTAGATCGATATGTTCTTGGCGTGTTTCGTCTTCTAAGCAGTGTAGGGCAATTTTGTAAGGTGACTTAGCCTCAAAATGGTGGCTTTCAAACGTGGGGTAATCTTAAAACGTTTTTCCTCGGGGCGGTCACTTTTTTTTTCAATTATTTTGCTTTTTCGATGATCAGTATCTTATTAATTCATAAATAATTGATCCATTCTCCGACGTAGGCTTCTTTTGGTCATTTGAAAAACAATTTATCTTCGGTAATGGTGATATTTCTATTAATTCGCGTGTCGCACGCCTCATGAAAGTATGTTATCTTTGTCCCAAATTCGCGTGAGATATGGGGAAAGAGGAGGGGACAAAAGAGCATCTTTGGGGGAGGAGAGCTCGTGGCTCTCACTTAGTCTTCTTCCTTTTGTGCGCTAAGGAGAAGTTTAGCGAGTGATTCTCCTGGAGATCTTGCAATGGGCAGTTGGAGATAGAGAAGTATAAAAAGAGAACCCAATGCTAAAGAGCATACAGTTGAGATAGAAGAATAATGATGGTCGAAGCTTGTTGGCTTGGCATTGACATTATGCATCCATCTCCTCGTTAGATGGGGACATTACGGGACTTTGCTAGTAAATTTCTAACCTTATTCTCCTTCTTCCATCGCTGGTTAGACTTGGTCGCTTCTCCACAACTCATAAATATGAAGAAATTGTCGACCCCTCGGAAAATTGTAAAAGAAAATCACAAACATTTCACGCATTTACAAATTCAGTCCTAAACATTTTCACCCTCTCGCCTATTCGGACCTATAGGCCGAAAATTGCTAATGCGGAATCCGGCAGATCTATATGGCATTGTCGGCACCGACGTAAATAATTTTTAATAATTTGTCAATAAATTTTTTAAATTTTTTGAGATTTTTAATAATTTTTTTCAATAATTTTTTTTGAATTTTTAGAGTTTCGAATTTCGAATTTCTTTTCCTTTTTGTATTTCCAAGTTCAGAGGCCGGCTGACCTGCCGGCATTGGTCGCTGGCCCTTGCCAGCTCTTTTCCCGAGGCCTAGCGACCCCCGTCGGCCCTTGCCTAGGGGTTAGTGGCCCCATCAGCTCTTTGGGTTCGTGGATTACCTCCATTGCATGTTGTCAGCTGACGGAATTTGCGTTTTCAGAGGTCTTGAAACAATTAACACTGCTGATGAGCTTTGGCTATCAATCTATAGCTCCGAGATCTACATGCCCGTCTTTTTCAGAGACTACCCTTGTGGTCCTCGGTGCCTCGGGGCGCTCGGACTTGTGGTAAAACACACGGCTAGATCAGGTGGGGCGAAAGAGATCCTGCCCGTTATGTACGATGTGGAACGGTTTAATGTGAAGTTGGAGACATCACTCCACGGAGACGCCCTGGACACGTACAGGCGGATGGGAGGCGCCCAGAAAGTCGAGCAGTGGAAGGAGGCTCTTGTGGAGACTAATAAAGTTGAGGGATGGAATAGCAACTCATATAAAGGGGTACATTACATCCGTCTTGTTCTCATGTGGTTTCCTCTGATTTGCTTGCTCCATCGACCAAGGTTTTGTCGAGTATGTTCCAGCAGAAAAAGAAAGAAAATTTTTAAAAAACCATTTGTAGCCCAAGCCATAAATAAGATTTGATCTTTAGTTAGATCAAGCCTTTATTTTAGGCTAAGTTGGTCAAAGACAAAGTTCGTTGTAAGCCCCTTTTTTTTTAGTCTAAGAAATGACCTCATTTTATGCTCTTATTTGAAATTTCCCTTGATAAATATACTATGGTTAATCTTAACTGTCCATTTTAACCTGTTGATCCGCTTTACCCATTATTCCTAGTAAAAGTTGCTAATACATATACTAAACAGTAAGCATAATTTGTAGTACAGCATTTTATACGTAGTAAAGGCAATCATTTTGTATGTGAACATGTTGTTTCTACTAAGATGTTTAAAAAAAATCAAGAAAGGAAATTTTTTAAATTGAAAATTAGTGGGAAACAAAGAGTGATTGGGCAGTGGCAATTAGGGGTGAGTAGGGTTCTAGATTTTAATGTATTCACGGTAGGTTTCAAGTACTAAAAATTGGGAATTAGTTTCGACGGGCATGTGGAAACTCAAACATGGAATAAGTCTTTGTCTTATTCTTGTTCTATGTCTTCATATGATCACGTGGTATTCAATAGTGTCCAATGATGACTGTGTAATTTGGACCTACTATTTTGAACTTTCATCTTCTATGATATTTCGTGATTGTGAACTTTACTTTGATAATATTTCACATTCTTCATATGTCTAAATATGAGCAATAGTTAGAGGATTGGCGCAAGTAAATGATTGTCATTACAAGTGATAATTCACTGTAACAATTCAATTAAGAATATAGGTGGTAGACTCGGAACCGACCCCGGAAATTGAGACAGAGTAGTTTTGAGTTCCAGGATTTATATGCCGGGTTTCGGGTTTCAAAAATTGGAGAGATTCCCAAGGTTCCGGTGGAATTTAGACCAACCCCGAAACTGCTCACTCCTAGTGGCAATCGCCACTAATTCCGGCAGGGAACTTGACCTCAACTTAAGATGCATCTAAGTAGTTTTTGAATAAGTTTTAGGACTTCTAGCTCGGAGTTGTCTTTTTGATTTTGATTCGTTAGATGAGGTGAATTTCATAGTTAATCCAACCCAACCCAACACACGCAACATGATTGAATACGCCCGAGAGGACTTTGATTAGGGAGATACCCCTAGATCCTCATGTTCTTGGCTTGTTTGTTCTTCAGGTCCTGTAGGGCAATCTTGTAAGGTGTTTTGCCTAAGACAATGCTGCAAACTGCTGGTTCTCAAAAGTGCAATAGCTAAAAAAATAATTTGCCCAATTTATTGTGGAGACTTGGTATGGTCACTTCAAAACGTATTTCTTGGGCAGTGGTCATTTGTTTTTTGCAATTGTTTTTTCTTCTTGGATGACCAACATTTAAATAAATTCATAAAACAAGTCTTCCATTCATTTGCTTTCGTCGTGGCTGGCGAGGCTCTGCTTCCTTTCGTGCACTGCGGAGTGAGTGAGCGAATGATGACGGTCAAAGCCTCTTGGCTTGACATTGCCATTATGCATCCATCAACTGGCGAGGCTTAACTCGCTTGCGATTGGTCACCGGCTGTTGTCGTGGTTGGCGACTAGCAAAAGAAGAAAGGGAAAAAAAAATAGAGAAAAATAAAAAATTAATTTTAAAAAATAAAAAGTAACATTGTAATATACATATAATAAAGAAAAATAAAAAATTATTAAAAGGAGTGCATGGAAGAAATTGATTTCCAGCACGAACGGATAAAAATATTTTTTGGGTCATTTTCGGGTTTAATTGAAGACCGAAATATATTATTATTTTCTTGAAAAGTGACTTTCTATAGAATATTTTTTTAGAAATATCTTATTTTTCGTGAAGCGAACGGAGCTTAAAATGCATGTAAGTAGTTTGAATAAGTCTTAGGACTTCTAGCTCGAGTTATCTTTTTGATTGGCTAGACGAGACGAGTTTTTGTGCCCAACCCAATCCAATCCAATCCAAGTAACATGATTTGATATGTCCGAGAGGAATTGAATTGCGGAGATGGAACTGGATCACCATGTTCTTGGCTTGTTTTAGGCAGTGTCGGGCACTCTTGTTAGCTGTGTTGCCTAAGATCATGCTGCGAAATGGTGGCTTTCCAAAGTGTGGTAATTTAAAACGTTTTTCCTCGGGGCTTTCATTTTCTTTTTCCAATTATTTTGCTTGTTTGATGACCAATTTCTTATTAATTCGTAAACAATTCATCCATTCTCCGACTTCAACTTCTTTTGGTCATTCTAAAATAATTTATCTTCGGTAATGGTGAACTTTTTATTAATTCGGGGAAGGACGATGGGGGACATACCAATTTTTTTTTTTTTTGGGGGGGGGGAGGGAGGGGGGTGCTTCGGCTTATATGGTCCTCTTTAAAAAGAAAAAGGACCCATATGACTCTGTTCGATTTCAGCTAGAATAGATAATTCCAAATGCGAATTTTTTTTAAGTTAATACCATAAAAATCTCTACGCTGATACACTCGTGGTAAAGTTACCCAAAATTGCTTTTTTAACCACATAAAATCCAAAGCCGGTATACCTAAAACAAATTTATCACAAATTACTTTTGTGACCACCAAAAATCCTAAACTAATACGCACGTGATAAATTAAACAAAAATAATTTTTGACCACAAAAAATCATAAATTGATATACTTGTGATAAATTTACCCTCCGTTAGTTTTACGTTAAATTTTTTTGTCAAATTACCAAGTTAGATGATATGTGACAGTTAATGGGTGTATCGATTTGAGGTTTTTACCCTTTGTTTGTCATAGGATTATCGGTTTGGGGTTTTTACCTTCTATTTGTCATAGGATTATCGGTTTGGGTTTTGTATGTAGCATTAATCCAATTTAACGAAAATTAACGTAGGATAAATTTGTCACGGATGTATCAATTTGCCACATGTCAACACACGAAAAAATATATTTGTCACATGATTATCGGTTTGTGATTTTTGGTAGTCAAAAAATTAGTTTGGGAAAAAATGATCAAATGTGTACTAGCTTGGAGCTTTTGGTGGTCAAAAGAATAGTTATGGATAAATTTATCACATATATATCAATTTGAGATTTTTGTGGTAAAAAAATAATTTGGAATAATTTATTATAGGTGTACCAATTTGAAATTTTTTTTGCGATAAAAAAAAGTATATGGTAAATTTATCATAGTTGTATCGGTTTAGTGTATTTATTATTTTTTTTGGTAATCTATCCGTGTGAGCCAATTGGGTCAACCGAGAGAGTATTAGTGTCCTCGTCTTCATACTTAAAGCATCGCAGGCCGACCTAGGCCAGAAGCTCGAGTATCCATTCTAGCGCGCGGTCCATTTCAAGGAAGAAACTTTGACGGATTCCTTGAAATCGGTTTGTGCATTCACATGATTGCTCCAGCTCCTAGTCGGAGCAACGGAGCAAGCAAAAACCAGAGTGAGAGAAGAGACCTTTTGTGAGGGAAACCCTCCAAAACCATGGAAGCAACCAGTGGTTCCGGCAAGTCGGCGACTGGATGCGATGTGTATCTAAGCTTTAGAGGGCCAGACACTCGCAACAACTTCACCGACTTCCTCTACCAGGCCATGGTCAGCCAGGGGATCGGTGCCTACAGAGACAGCGAAATCCTTCAGGCCGGTGATCGGGTCGACGAACTCCTGAGAGTGGCTGGCGACTCCAAGATCTTCATGCCGGTCCTCTCCAGAGGCTACGCTTCGAGCGCTTGGTGCCTCCGCGAGCTCACTCATGTGACGGAGCTCAACAAATCTACCGGGAAGCCGGCGATCCTACCCATCTTCTACGACGTCGCACCCTCTGACGTCAGGCTCAGGTTGGGACCGTATGTGAGGGACTTGCAGAGGCACAAGGAGAGGTACGGCGGCGAGATCACGCAACAGTGGGAGGAGGCTCTGAGAACAGTGGGTTCCTTCAATGGATGGGATGTCCAAGGGCAACCGTAAGTAAATGCTTACTAATGGAACTTTTTTCGGGCTTCTCTTGCGGTTATCGTAAATGGCAGTGAAAACTATCAGAACACGTATTTTCTCTTCCTTTTCTTTAGGCCAAATAGACTGGATTTACACTGCATAGCTGATTTTGGCTCAGTGAACTATCTTTAAAAGTTCCTTCTGTTCATCCATGTGATCGTGTCATTCTGGGGTTGAGTGATATTTTCGTCCCAATGGACAACTGGGACAATGTAATACACTGCCTGGACTAAATACTTGCTGTAATGGCATTAACCAGACGTTCATGCGATTACTAAACATCTGTGTGTATATCAGGTTAATCATGTTCTGCAGCAGAGGATCTGTTAATGGTCTTTTAGCACATCCAAGCTGTCATTTCATTGGGTGTTAGGTCCTTAGATCGCATCTGTTCATGCGTTTGGATCTGAGATATTTTCTGCCTTGGCAGTCAAGGGGCACTTGTCGAATCCATCGTTAGACAAATTTCGTCAAGGCTGAAGATAAAGCACCATTTTGTGCCTGATGATCTTGAAGATGTATCCACTGGTGATAATTTCAATTTATCATCCCTCACCTCGGTAATTTTTCTTCGCTCCTATTCTCCTATCTTCTCGAGTACTCTGTCTCTCTCCTAACTGTTGATGAAGTCAGTTTCAGCTTTAGTGTGTTTTACATCAAATACATAAAAAGTCTAATCGCCATGAAATATTTTTACAAGATTATACATTTGTTGTAAAGTTAGAATATAATAGAAAAAAGAAGGCAGACTTGAGCTGAAACTACAAGAGGATGCAAGTCATAGTCCCAACTCCCAAGAAGCTTGCATGTACTTCAATTCTTCAGTAGCTAATCACCCTTGCGAGAAATAGAATCCGCAAAGAATTGTGGGACAACTCTCCACTTCATAAATATCATTTGCTACTTTCACCGAAGACCTTATCTTGGATTACCGTTTTGATGAATTTATTGTGAATAGCAGGTGTGAACGGGTTGATCTCTTTTGACTGACTTATAACACAATTAAACTAGAAGCGCTTGATTAAATGGGTTAACTATGTTTGGTACGAGAAAAGTTGAAGGCAAAAAATAGAGAAGAAGACACGCGAATTTTTTACGTAGAAAACTCTTCTAAAATCAGAAAGAGAAACAGCACGGTGCTGCACTAGGCAATTTCTTCGCTATTTGTCAAAGTTACAAGTTACAACTACAAAAGATGTTGCCCCACTATATCGCAAGAGCTTAGGGCATACAAAGTTAGCAGTACTTTCTTCTCTGCTTTAACATGAAAATTACATTATGTCATTGTCGTAAAGAGCATCTCTACTTTAGTATTACTTTCCTCATTTTGCTCCACGACTTCATTAATCCAACACCCCCCCCACCCCCCCTTAGGCTAATAGCGGTAGTCTTTCATATTCTTCACTCGTATTTGCAACCCAAATTATCCTAGTGGGACCACCTCCTTATAACATACTATAGAGGCCAATTGAGGTAATGTACAACCTTTAGTTTCTCAGTAGTAAAAATCTTGGTTACCATATCTATTGGATTTCTTGTATCAAGGATCTTCTACGATGACAATTTCCATTACATTAGGATGTGGTGCACAATCATAACTAAATAGAGTGTAAAAATGAGAAAGAGAAAATCAAGACACAAAGTTTATTCTTATTCACCTTTAATCTAGAGATACATCCAATAGAGGCTGCAACTGTAATTAGCACCTCCCACTTCTTTGTTACATAACATAATTACAAATGAAAAAGAGTATTTATAGGCGTAGTTATTCATGGGTCCAACATCAAACTACTCATGAAATTCGGGATCCTCGATCTTTCCTGTCGATTGGGAATACCACTCCCCAAATACCTTCATATAACAGTAGATAAATATGATGATATTTCAACTCAATGTGCATTGTCATTGAGTGAAATACAGACTTCTTTTTTCAAGATAAATAGCACCCTAACTGTAAATGAAAAGAATACTGCTATCATGCTCCTTTCCTATCTCCTTAAAAAAATTCTTCAATAGAATCATCTCTTTGCTAACTTCGAATATAGAAATATACATTGCTTCAGTGATTGAGAGGGACTTACACTTATGACTTTAGACATTCAACTGATTCCAGTGCCACCTAAGGTAATAACATAACTCGATGTGCTCTTCTTATTATCCTTATCACCACCAAGATGAATGAACAAAGCCTTGTAAAGTCAGATTATTTTTCATAAAACCAAGCACCGTACCTGAAGTGCTTCTCCAGTGTCTTGATAACTAATTTACAGCTTTCAATTGCTTTGTTCTTGGATTATCCTTGTATCTGCTCACAGCTCCTATTGCATTTGTTTTATTTGTTCTGGTAATAATAGCATACATCAAACTGCCAACAGCTAATGCATGAGGCACCTTAGCCGTATACTCCATCTTCTCATCTGTCATTGGCATTTTCTTTTTCAAGAGCTTAAAGAGAGTTTCTAAAGGAGTCCTTAGCCGTATACTCCATCTTCTCATCTGTCATTGGTGATTTCTTTTTCAAGAGCTTAAAGAGAGTTTCTAAAGGTGTCATGCCTCGACTCTCGGGCCCGCAACATCCCTACCTATTACGCCTCGGGTAAAAAGAATGACGTCCCGGGCACGTCATTGAGCCCTTTAATTTTTAATCTTCAATTACGCATGCGGAACGTGCACTCCCCAAAAATCAAATCAAACAACAGGAATAGTTAAACAAATAGTTGCACCAACCAAATCACAACAGATCAGCAAACATCCCATTGTATTTAATTATCTTTATTAACCCAAGGATGTGAAACATCCACAAGCGCATTCTTCGGGCACTTTCTACGACCCTCCGAGATACCATGTCAAAATTTACACAACTCCCCAACTTATCCCATAAGGTCCACATCCACTTCCGAGTTCTCCATGGGTAAGGCCCCGAAAATGTTTAACAACGACGGGGTGAGAAATAAATCTCGGTGAGTCAACGCCTAAGCCCGGCTAGGGCGTTGATTCGCTCGGACGTCCTAATGGACAACCACAATATCACAGAACAGATAATTCAACCACATGCAAGCTTACCGGTCTTCGACCGGGCATAATGCGATGCGAGATGACTCAACAGATCAAATCAATTCAATTTATTGGCAAAGCATCGTCGTACTTGCATGCACAGGACACCACACGTAGTCCACTTATTAACCGGTGACCCACACGATTGGCGTGACAACGACTCACACGGCCGGTGTGGTCCCACACTACGGTTGGCGGTGTCATCCGGCGAGGACCGGGCATCGTCCCATATCCTCTCGGCGACGGCTACTAAAAGCTATGTATCCAGCGCGATTGGCGCGGCATAGCAAACGGGCATTCCAATAAGGAGCGTCGGTCTATCACAAGCTGCGATCGGTATCCGACAATCCCTTAAATCCCGTGCGGCGGCACGGGGCATGGATTGTCGTGCATCCGACAAGTCGTGTGATTCCGATCGACACGGCACCATCATGTCGGGAACAACCATTAAGTGGTCACTCAAGCACATCCGACAACAATCAGTCAAATTCTTATCTTTACACTTAGCCGGATGCTCATGCAGACGTGATCAAAGACTTGGCACCGGGCCATTTTCATGCTAAAATATGCAGTTTGATTCCACACGAGTTGCATGAATGCACGAATTATCCACGAGACTTTGCATCTCGAAAATGTGGGACCGACACCCACAATTTTCACCCATAGCATCCAACACACAACACCAAGCATCCATATAAGCGAGCAATCCGGACAACCAACCAAACATATATCAATAATCGATGATAAAAGCCGATCCATATTTATAAAATAATTATCGAAAATCCAATCCAACTAGAAATCAATCGTTTCCTCGGCTCTACCCTATCGCTCGCTCGCGATCAAACAACGGCGATCCCACCGCCCGGTCAGACAATTCCATCTATTCACCAATTAGCCACGAGACAATTTAACTAAGCGATCGACTTAATAAATCGTGGCCATTTAACTTAAACCTAGTTTCTATCTAAACCGACCACGATTAAGTTACCTAAACGCCCTATAAAACTAATTACACTAACTAAGCGCAATTAGCGCCCTAATCGGGGTTTAGGGGTCAACTCACAATTTTAACTAGCTCGGGTAGTCTCAACTCGAGCGATGGCGACACGAACTCGGCCGGCCCGCGACGATTATTGGCGACCCGCGATCCAACTTAAACTCCGGGCTCCAACTCGGTTCGGGATGGCCCGAAAGACTTGGCGACACTCCGGGACAGTGGCACGGGGCTAAACAGTGGGCTGGCCGGCGATGAACAAGAAACCGGCAAAGGAAAAATAGAGCATAACAGTGGATCGGGGGCTGTTTTGGGTGGTCTCGGGTGTCCAAAGGCTGGGGGAAAGGTTCGGCCACGGTCGGGGTCTCCGGGCTTACAACCGGTGGTGCCGGTGGTGGCCGAAGGCGGCGTAAGGCGGCGGTCCGAGGCTGCGCAGAACCGGGCGCTAAAACAGGGCACGCGATGAACAGGGGAGGCTTGGTCCGGGGTGGTTCACGGCCTCCACGGGCGACGATCGACTTTCGGTGACCTTGGGGGATGATGAGAGGTTGAAGATGGTTGTTGGGGGTGGTGCAGGGTGGCCGGATCCGGGCCGAGGGCGGCGGTTCCGGGCGGAGCAACAGACCGACGCAAAACAGGGGACGTCGGGCTGTTCCGGCTTCCTTGAGCCGTAGCGGACGGCAATGGCGTGGCGCGGTGGTGGTGACGGGTAGAGGGGGCGGAGGGGCGACGGCGCGACACTTGGGGATGGTCGGAAGGGGCCCGGGGTGGTTGGAGCAGAGGCTGCGACTCCCCGAGGCGAAAACAGAGCGAGGAATCCGCCGAGGCTTCGTGGGCTGTCCAGTTGCCGCGGCGGCCGGAGGTGGAGGCGAAGTGGCGGCAGAGGTGGCTGGTGGTCGGATGAAGGTGGCTGGAGGTGGTGGTGGCGCAAAAAAAAGAACCCAAGAAGGAGGAGAAGTCGTGCGGGTAGTGAACGGCAGAGAGGGAGAGATCGTGAGGGAGGGAGAGAGCAGCGGGTGAGAGAGAGAAGAGTTGATTGGTGGTCGGAGATTATTAAATGAGGTGGGGCCCACAAGATATTTTAAATATCTTGTTTTCTTGTGAATTATTGAGGAGCGAAAGAGTAATTTTATAAATCGTGGACCGATCGGATATTCGGCTCAACGGATCGAGAATAAATTTTGGATTTTCACGGGCTAGGTTCGGTCCGGAAAAAGTCCAGGCGTGAGGATTTACATCCTAAGTTGCGATGACCACGATTTCGAGGCCTAGTCGAAATCGAACGATATTTCGGGAATCGTCCAAAATTCGTCCCTTAATTCCTTACGATCCATTTTTTTTATATCAATAGAAATTCAATAATGATCCTCTTTATTGAATTCGGCCTCTGTACTGAGGGCTTGATTTGTAGGGCGTCACAAAAGGAGTACTTCTAGGTTTTGCATTATGAATTCTGAATCTTTCCGATATGTACTTTTTTTTGAGATAACTTTAAAATTCCTTCGAATCTATCTCGCATAATCCTCATCCTAAGAATTTGATTTGCTGCTCCCAAGTCCTTCATTTTAAACTTTATTGACAATTGTTACTTTAGCATGTTGATCTCCCTCATGCTAGATCCTCCAATGAGCATAACATCCACACACAACAGCACAATACTTAGCAGCCATCTAATTTCTTGAAGAAGTGATTCATTTCACATCTAGTCAACCCGTTACCGAACATAAAAGTGTCAAATTTCTGGTGCCACTGTCTAAAAGCATGTTCAAATTATATAAACTTTTCTTCAACTTGTAGATATAGTTTTCCTTACCATAAAATTGAATCCTTCTAGTTGTACCATGCGAATGTCATCTCCTAATCACCATGAAGGAATATAGTCTTTATATGTAACTGCTTTAGATGTAAATCTCTATATAGTCGATACAGACTTTTACTTATAAGAGCTGATATCTTAAACGTGTTAAACATATCTTGTTGTGTAACATGCTTAATAGTCATACCGTCTTTGAATTTTAAAGTTGGGACTGAATACTGATCGTCATGTTCAACTTGGACTTGGATTCAACACGATACAACTATGATACTGGCAAAATTATGATAAAAAAACATGAGTCATATGCCTTAGCTGCTGCCACCTTAAACTTATGTTTTAGAAGCTTGCTTACCATTTTTGATAGTTCAATATGGAGTACTGGGAAACTTACTCTAGTGTTCCAGTTATTCCCTTTTCTGGCAAACTCTATATTGCTGATATAATTATATAACCTTGTAGATGAAAGAAAATGCTGAATACTTAGTGCCAGGGTTTGAAAACTGGAATGGACTGGCCAATTTAAGAGAGATTTCTTTTAGCATGTTTCACAAAGAAAACTCGAACAGCGATCACACCGATCAGTGCTAGATACCAGGGGGAAACGTTATTTGTCGGCAAGATTTTGTTAAGAGCATGCAACACAAATCCGATACCCTTACATATATAAGAAAATTGCCAAGGAATCTAAATCTGAACCCCTCAACATATTGAGTTGTATCTAAATTCACTTAACAGCTTAAGCCAATGAGCTATAGGCCGATTAGGATAGATTAAATGCTCTGTAACACATCACATTAATTCTTCGATAGTATTTATCTAGCCTTAGCTTCTCTAGATTTGGTAAAGTCGCGACTCACCGTCGTCAATCATGAGCCAAGAACCTCGGTTGGAAGCTGTGGTTTTACTGGTCCTTCCTTCGCTAGTTGTGGTTGTCTCCATAGTGAACTTTTCCTCGTCGTTTTGTCTTTGATTGCGAGTGTCAATGGCGTGCAAAGATTTCGTCAAGAGGTATCTTTGAGCATTGGAGTCATGCACACTTCATTTGTGCAGCTAGAGTCGCACGTCGTGGGGGGCGATATGGTTAAATTTTTCATAACTCATGAAGTTTGGGTATCAAACATTTTTACTTGGCACCCACCTGAGTACGCTTAACATTGGAATTCCAATGTAAGTGTTGCTGTTACGTCAAAAGGTGCATCTATAAATTAATTCCAGTTTCACACACACACATCCAAGGAATGCTTTCCCCTTTTTGGATGTACGATTCAGTTCATTCAAATTGCCTCCACCATTCTAGAAGCCCGCCGGGAGTTGCTTCTTGTGCGGGCCTCTTGCCCAGCTTCTTGTCCACTCCGTGATGCCCTCATTATTGGTTGTTTTGTTGCTTCCTTACCTTTCTCAACCATCAATGATACTCCCTCGAGATTTACATGAATGGCAACGCTCGCCCAATGAACAGACCACTCCACTCCATTGGTAACTTTCCTCGATCAAAGCCTTTTGCGAATCTCCAGTCACTATGTTCTCCATGACAAGTGTGGCGTCCTTAACCAACTGCACTCCCTTGACAATACTTTCTTTCACCTACTAGGCTTCTTCTCGATCTCAACGATTTAATGAAGGTTCATCTCCTTGTTAGAAACGTGGAAGAAAACCTCCTCTTATGATTCATCCATTGATCAAAGAATGTTTTCCCTATTCGGGAACGGGGGATCTACGGCGAGCGACCAACGATCGCCGGCCGACACGTGGCAGATGGCAACCGATGGCAAGGATGTGAGAGAGAGGGAATGAGCAATGAGAAATGAAATTATTTGTGTTTCGTTCCGGAGATAAAAAAGATTTGTACTTCTTATTTCTATTGCAAATCTAATTCAAGGCAGAAATTTTGCCCCAAAATTTGAAAAATGAAGTTTCTTTATCAAACGAGAGGCCCACTTGGTGCTCTTGAATATACTTTTTGAAAGTGAATTTAGAAAGTGTGAAAAGGTTGACATTACTTTGAATTTTGACATAGATATGGTTTTCAAGATAGGAGGTGTTCAATACTAAATTAGAATCAAACTTTAGCTACCAAAGAAAAATAAAATTTTAAATGCTAAAAATTAAAATTAGTACATAAAAAACACCCCGTATAAACATTAAAATGGGATGATTCCCAAAAAATTCGTAAACCGATTGCAATTGTGTCATTTCAGCCATAAACATTTTTTTTGGCCAATTTAAATCTAAACATTTTGCATTTGTGTCAATTCACTCATCCGGCCACTTTTGGCTAGAAATTGCCGACGTGGACGTTGGTCGACTACATGGCATAGACGGTGCCGACGTAGACGATTTTTGTACATTTTAGTTTGATATTTTTTTCTGAATTTTTTTAATAGTTTTTTTCTTTTCTCTTTTCTTTCCTTTTTTTCCCTTCTCCCTCCACGTCGCTGCCAGCAGAGCCACGTAGGCTGGCCGACACCCACGTCGTAATTTCTATCCAAAGTGGTTGGATGGATTAAATTGGCATAAATGCAAAATATTTGGGACTAAATTGGCCCAAAAAAAAAAGTTTAGGTTGAATTGGCACAACCGTTTTCGCTAATTTTCTCCATTTAACTTGTCTCTTGGAATGTTAGGACCTTAAATGATATTGCTCAGAGGCATTCACTAAAATCTTTCTGAGGGAATGGAGAAGGGATTTCGTTTGATCACGGGAAATCTTTTTTTTGAGGAGATAGTACTTTAGAAGGAATAAAAAGTTTTGCTAAGCCCTAGCTTAGAAGGGATATAATATTTTCATGAAATGTCATACATTACAGTGCAAACTTAATTGTTTTTTGGTTATATGAAGCTTACTTTTGTCTTGATAGTTGTGAAGTGATTACTTTGTTTGTATTCATTTCATAGCCTGAATCCCACTATTTTCTTCTTAAACAACTAAGTCACCTTTTTGCATCTCCCATCACCACAGCCTTATGCATCTGCCACCTTCAGCGTATGTCCTGTTAGCTTATTTGCTACTTCTGATAGTTCAGTATATTAGAGGACTGGGAAATTTCTTATGGTTCTTCATTTTCTTTTTTCGGTTTGGTGGAGTCTGAAGTTGTGGTCCCTGATAAGCCTGGTAGTTTTCAGACTACGAAGGATAAGAAACGGGGTATGCTAGTCAGATTAGGCTTTTTTTATGCGTAGTGAGCCAGATTTACTAAATAGATTTTTCCATAATTGAGACAGCATGTATACTATCGTTTCTTTAGCTTAAATGGGATGCATGGAGAGAATGATTGCGTTCGAGGAACTTCAGTGGAGGTTATCTTCAACAATCCATCTACTCTGTCAGCTAAACATTAGTTATAACATCTCAACGAGCAGGGCATATGATTGATTTGCAGGAACATTCAGGGCACATGTTTCCGACAACCGCGTTGTCACCTGAAACTTACAGTACCTCGGTATATTTTCTTAACTTCTCTTCCCCTCTCTACTAAGTGACATTCTCCTAAACTCAAGTACCTTTATAGGAGCTTGAAGACAGTCAAGAATCGAAAGTAAAGGAATTATTGGAACTGGAAGTAAACGACGTACGAATTGTTGGAATCCATGGGAGAGATGGCATTGGAAAGACTGCTCTTGCCAAGATCGTATATGACCAAATATCCCTTCAATTTGACGCTTGCAGTTTTCTTGCGGAGATTGAAGAAACGACGCAGCAACCTGGTGGTGTTCAGTATCTTCAAACCAAATTGATCTTTGATATTTTGAAACGAGAATATGAGGCTGCTTCTGCATTCGGAGGAGTACGACTTTTGAAAGAAATATTTAGAAATATGAAAGTTCTCATTGTTCTCGATGATGTGGAAAGGGGATCCCTCCTCGAGGAGTTCGTAGGAGCTAAGCTTGATTGGTTTGGTTCTGGAAGCAGAATAATTATCACCTCAAAAGAAAGAAGCGTTCTCCAAGGGTTTGTTGATCGAGGTTTGGCTCCATCGTCTTACGATGTTATTCCAATGCATCTTAATCGAGCTTTCCACTTTTTCTGGGGCTGTGCAATCGGAAAGAGTGATGAACTAAACAGTCATGATTTACCTTCATATGTTCCTATTGCAAACAACATAGTCAAGGCTGCGAAGGGACTTCCACTTCTCCTCGAAGTTTTGGGTTCTTTTTGCGTGATAAAGGACCAGAAGAATGGATTGACTTCGAAGATCTCATACAACAATCTCAGGAAGATCCCCAAAAGATTCTGAGCAGAATTTATAATGCATTGGATGACCAGGAAAAGCGGATGTATCTTGATATTGCACGTTTTCCCCCGGATGTGGATTGTAGGATTGCCTCATATATGTGGCATGATTATGATCATCCTAATGAGGTAATGGAGGTCCTCCGTCGTATGTCCCTAATAAAAACGGAAGAAAATAAGATAGGCATGCACAGCATGCTAAGGTGCCTTGCCAGGGAGATTATTCGCAAAGGTTTCCATGATCCAGGAACAGGCGTTGGATTGTACGATCCTGCCATGGCCCAGGGCACGAACAAAGGGAAAAGGGTACGTTGGGAAAAAAGTATTTTTCTTGGAAAAGGTTCATAGATGAAGCATTTTTCTTTAGCTCAAGGGAGTTTGTTCCTCCATAGTAATTATTTCATTGTCTGAATACTCACTTTTCTTTTGTTGACTCTTGTGCTCCATCGTACAGAAAGCAGACCACGTTGACACCGAAGTGGCAGGCCATGAGATACTGCCGAACACGACATTTCTCAGTTTGGGTCGCGCCAATGATGGTGGAAAATTTGCAGATGCCTTAACGAAGGTCCGGTGGCTTCATTGGCAAGGGTGCCCTCCAGATGCAATCAGCATTCATTTAAAGGAAAATGAGAACCTAGCTATTCTTGAACTTCCGTGGAGTAAGGTTACAGAACCCTGGGATTGTTGGAATAGAAGAACGGTATTTTATAGTTCATTTGTTGATGTGCTTGTGTTTGCTCTTAATTATGTTCGGATCTCTCGGGCATCTGAACTTTTTCCCTTGTTTTGTAGATGGAGCAATTGAAAGTGTTGAATCTTACCGGTTGTGCAGACTTATTAGTTACTCCCAGCTTCTCCTGTTGCCCGAATTTGGAGATGCTGATTCTCGAGCGATGTTCTCGATTGGTTCATTTGGATCCTTCAATTAATGATCTGAAGCTCTTGGTTACCCTGAATTTGAAGTTCTGCTTCGAACTTACCATGTTGCCATTGGAAATGGATGGGATGAACGATTTGAGAGAGCTCCTGATCGATGGCACTTCCATACGAGAACTTCCTGCATCCATCGGCAACTTGATCCATCTGCAAATTCTTAGTGCCATTAGTTGCTTCTCGTTGGTTCATGTTCCTGATTCAGTTTGGAAACTTGACGCTCTTGTAGTGCTAGCCTTCGATGGCACGAATATACTTGAGCTACCCAAGTCAATTGGAGACTTGAAGAAACTTAGGCGCTTGTCTTTGAGGGATTGTCGTGGCCTAGAAGAGCTTCCGGACTCAATTGACAAATTGGCCGACTCATTAGAAGAATTGGATATTTCTGGTACAGGTATTTCACGATTGCCCGATTCGACTAAACGTTTACGGAATCTGAAAGCATTGAAAATGGATTCTTGCTTCATAAGGGAACTTCCTCGTGACATTGAATGGTTGACAAACCTAGAAGAAGTCCATGCCTCCTTGTGTAGGAGTTTGGAGGAGACGTTCCTAGCAGTATTTGGCTCCTGCATCATCTCAGAGAACTGAGGCTTCGAGCTACTCGTATATCCAGACTTCCACCAGAAATCCAGCTCATGTCAAGTCTCCAAACTCTGGATTTGTTCCACTGCAACTTACTCGAAGATTTGCCTACCGTTCCTCCCCCTAACCTAATTAAACTCGATGTCAATCCCAAGTTGAAGGAAAAAATGTTAGAATCTTCAGAATTCAGCCGTTGGAGCCATTTACTATTTTAATTTAGGTCAAATGGTCAAGTGTTGTCATTTGGATTGATCAGATGGTTCAGTGTTGTCGGTTGTCATTGTTACAAAACATCTAAGAGTCGTCAAAATTTAGAGTTGTGTCGATCTACTTTTCTCAATCGGATATCGTTTCCTTCTTTCCTGTGTGTCTAGTTTTCCATCTCAATGAGGTGTATATGTATCCATTTAGCATAGTCATGAATCGCAATGACTGTCTGCAATATTATCATAGCAACTACGATAATCTAGCAATAGACGTGCACTGAATCAGGGAAAATGCTCATGTCATTCAAAATTAAACGCTAGAGGAATGCTTTGTGTCATCGAGGATTAGACTTATCGTAAATATTAGTTGTAAATTACTTTCCCAAACTTTGACAACGTCGCACGATAGCACGACGAAATTCGAAAAGTTACATGTTATCCTTTTGAGCTATTGGTTTTTTTTTTCTTGTCACTATTTTTTTCCCCCTCTGCATAAATTAAACGTTCCCTAACAAGGGGGCTTGCTCATTTTTCTTGACCATAATCATCTTTACTACACGGTGAGTGAAGTTAAGAACGTAGAAAGGACGTATGACAAGTGAAATTAACAATAATTAAGCTAAGTTTGTTGATGTACCAATTTGAACTAGGCATGGTCGGTTTCCGGTCTAGTGATTCCGGACATCATAGCGGGAATCTCAGTCTAAAAGATAAAAACCTGCCCACGCATAAAAACCACATTGTATCTCAACATGAAAGGTTAAGTCTTGCTTTCTTTTTTCAGAATTTACTTCGCGCACGGCTTTCACTTATACACGCAAAGATACGTAGAAGCAAATCCAGCAATCAAAAGACAGAAGAGTTGTTTCCTTGGTTGGAAATGTAGGAATCGAGGAATTATTACAGAACACTGCGGGTTAAAACACCTAACGCGAATCTTGTCTCCTCCTACGACCGCATCAGGTTACAAGCCATTACTTGGTAGTTTAACGTAGGAAGTAGGATACGAATTTTTATGGAATGAACATAATCAGCGTCAAACTTTTTTTGGGGTTAAGGTAATTACTTTGGGGGAAGAAAAGACCTTAAGGTAAATTAGTTATGCTTTCCATTAAAGTAAATGCCAGTGCATTTACCTTGATTGAGGAAATGAAGTTCTTCCTATATTATCATGCGGCAACCAAATCTTGTAATTTGCAATAACAAAATCTCACAAAATATATCTTTGTCTTGAACTTATGATTGAATCGGCTGCCCTCAGAATCATACAGGGCATGAGTACTAATTTGTGTGATGTTATCAGACCATCCACTTGTTCTGTGTAGAATTATTCATTTCATTTCCTCCAATTGCGTTGCCCCAGATTTTGATGTTGGAGAAACATCGTCTTGGGTCATCCAACGTATATCTTGATAATTCGCCAAAAAATTATAGGAATCTCATTCCGTATACAAGTATCGATTGAGAGATCATAAGGTGATGCGTGCAAAGCCTTCAATGGTTTCCCGCTATCTAACAATTTTCCTTTTACTTTTTGGGTATAGCGGTCAGGTAATATCTTGGGTCATTTTCCACGCATCGAATAAATTTTACTTTCCTGATCCGCTGAAAAGCAGACCGTCCGCATATGAACCAGGGGACATATGTCTTTGGCTTTTATCAAGTAAGAAGACTGAGTAAAAGCGAAAATTTAGGTGTCGATCAGGTCGTAGATTATCAACGCCAAAATTTGGCAACTCATTTAGCCATTCATACTGCGAAAGGAAATTAGGAGTCGACCCGACCCTAAAAATAATAAAAAAATGTCACTTGCGTTATTGGCATTTGCATTTTTTTAAACTTAAAGTCATTGCATGAAATCCCTACGATGCCACCGCGGACTGATGCACCGGCAAGCGAACGTAGGATCATCTACCATAGATAGCTCGCCGTCAGGTGCTCTTAGCAGTGGAATTTGTTAATGCCAAAGAGATCAACGCGGCAAATTAGAGATTGAGCCATTTGAATTTTCCCAAAGAAAGAAGATTAAAAAAATCAGTTGATGCGATCTCTTTCCCACGACTACATTGGAGCTGTTGGGAGATTTTCCAATGTAAATGCGACATCATCGCCTTTTTGTTAAGAGGTTTGAACGGAAACTTCTGATCTTTTCGGAGCTCCAGTGCCTTACAAGCACCTCAACTTCACGATCTCATCTTCATCCCGCTGTTACTCTCCTCCGCACTCCGCTGCCCATCACCCGTCCGGGAGCAAAACCCCCACCATATCCTTCCTCCATCGGCTCGCGCCGGGCGGCCTCATCAACTGTCGGTCTTGAAGAAAGAGAACACATGCTCACCACTACGTTCAAGAGCCGAAAGTTGCATGGGAAGCCCCTTTGAAGAATCCCGGCATCCCCACGGTGTCCCGTCCTTGGTCGACGGTGAACAACCATTTTTGACGTTCCATGCTGCCATGGCTTCGTTTGCTGAACTTCGGGAAATGATGACCAAGTATCTGGTACGCAAAGAAAGGAGCGAGGAGCAGATGGCGCCGGTCTTCTGTCTAATCGACGAGATGGAAAATAGTCTGCAACACCTGAAAGATCGCATGGATGAGCTCGCTGAAGGTGATCCGGAAGCCAGCATATTAGGGCAACCAAGCATTGATATCAAGGACATCATGGCCACAGGATGGGATGATAATCTAGCACACGACAGAACTGTGCAAGCAACCCATCATACTGTCTTTGCTATCGACGAGAAACCGGATGATAAGACGAGTTTGAATCGCCCGGAGTAGGGGCATTGTTTAATATTCTCCATACTCCTCTGCGCATAAGAGTTTCTCCTGCTTTCTCCGATTTCGATTTTCCGTTTTCAATAATTCGTTCCTTTCAATAAAGTTGCAAGTTCATGAAATTTTTCAAATTTTGAGGTCATGTAGAAGGAAACCAAATTAATGTATATTCAATGCAGATTACATAAACCCAATAGCATGGCTGAGACCAAAGTCGCCTCCAACCGGGTCCTTGAGGTGAGAAATTTACACTACACAAGGTCAAATTGGCATATATTGAAATTTGTCGCCCATGTACAGTACACAAGGTCAAATTAGAATGTAAGTCCAAGTCCTTGGCACAATGTACATGGCCACTCTATTCCAAATCTTCATCGCCACTTGGATTGAACAATCTCTACCTTATCAAACCTCCCAATAACTATATTGCGGATGAGAAAAGTCGAACGGCTATCTAGCGAACTCTTAATTCGATACAAAATTTCACGAAACGTGTAGCGGGGACAATTACATCAATAAGGACAAGGAACACCTTGATAGGCTTGAATCTGATGCATTACGAAATCGAGCTGCCCACGGGCTAGTTCAACGTATTCGATGGCTCGACTTCAAGTTGTGAATAGAAGGTCCTTGGGTCCTATCAAACAGTTTACCATTGAAAACTCAACTCAACACATAACCGACGAAAATGGAGTGGAGTGGACGAACGTAAAGGTATTGCGCGCATACGGATGAGCAAGAGAGAATGTATCGCTATTTAAAATTTGACGCCATTATTTAAGTCAGGCGTTTTGCATATTCATCGACCATAAGGATACTATCAAATAAAACCACCTAAGAGCAATCTTGAAAAAAAAATATTGCGAAAAAGAAGGATTGTTTTACTTTTGTGATATGATTCTCCATTCAATGAGTCAATAGGGTACTTCTTAAGCTTGGCTCTGAGGTCGTTGACTATCTGTTGCTTGGACCATGACAACAATGGAATTGAGCACATGATTTCCATGATAAATAATTTGACCGACTTCTTTCTGTGTGGCTGCTATGAACAACTCAACTCTTGCAATTCCCTTTTTAATTTGTTTTTCTTTTTGGGTCAATTTAACGTATATTCCAAATCTAAAAACCAACACGTGGGGCACACTGCTGTTATTTTTTAGCTAATAACCTTGTCTAAACTATCACATGTGACCAACAAAATAGATGGAAGTCTTCTTTGACCTATACTTTGAAAGGAAGGAAGGAAGTACGATGAACCAACAACTGAGTTGGATTAAATTTTCTTATTATGGTAACAATGCTTGATTAACAACGTCTTCGATTCAATTGACAAAGGAATTAATAGTTTGATTCATTGACTTTCTTTACTTCAGTCCTTTTGGCGTTTACGTCAATGCTTACTTTGTGAGCGCGTCGAGAGATCATCTACTTGAAAAAGAGAATGTCCATCATATTGGAAACCAAAGGAGAATCGTGGAGCAAAGCCAGAGCATGGGGCCATTCCCGTTTTGTTTATTGGGCAAGGACAACAAAATGTCAGTACATGCTTTTGTGGGGAAATTTCAAATAAAAGTCTGAAGTGCCTTCATTTTCTCAAATAAGGGTCTAAGTTGAACCTTGTTTTAAATAAGGACCTAAAGTGCTCTTATTTTCTCAAATAAAGGCCTGAAGTGAATTTTGTTTCAAATAAGGGCTTGAATTGATCATGAAATCTAAAAAAGAGCCTGGTTTCAAAGGTATTTTCATCATTTAATTTTTTCAATTTTTTTTATTTTTTCTTTGTCTTTTCCTTTTTCTATTTTTTATAATAATAAAAAATGCCCACACAACAGTGAGAACCGCAACCCCTCCTACTTGTGGTTGCTTCCCCACTTGCCGATGGGGACATCGGAGAATGCCGGTGCCTCGGGGAGAGCCGACAACCCCGCCAAGTAGAGGCGACGCCTTGCTGGCCCTCGCCGGGAACTAGGAGAGATTTGAAGATTAGGCTTTCGTGCTTTGTTTCTATCCCTTTTTCGAATTGCAGCTATGTTGGCTGTTGAAAATATGTCTCGAGTTTGAGCCCGAAGCGAAAATCCGAATTTAGAATATAAATATATCTTGATCATGAAAGGGAACAGATTATTTCTACATTGAAGAAGCAATCAAGATTTGAACAAAATCTGTTTTGTTATCCACGAATGTTTATCCCTTTGAGATATTAGAGTCGTTCAAGAAAAAAAAGGATTCCGATTGATATCCCAAGTGAACCAAAAGGCGTGAATATCCATGTATGGGTTTGAGTTGACTTCAACGCTTCGTTGTTCAAGTCAGGTTAGTTTCCTTCATGCATATATATAGAGTATATATCGGTGGACGTTTTTTTTACGGAGACTTGGACCGGTTGATGCATGAAGTCTTGAAGCGCTGGTTTATGATCGAGTGCTTGGCAAGGGTTTTCTCCGTGGGTTTTGTTCGCGGAATTACATCAAGAATTCAAGTGTCGAAGTCAATTAAAATCTTGAGGTTAGATTTATGTAATTCCTTTGCGAGATTGAAAGATTATTTCGTGAGGAATTGGGACTAAACACCTGTGTGCGTTCTTGGATGTAATTGGGGCTTGGGAAACACTAAGAGTGTTTGAGTAACTCGAGTGTGGTTCTGTAATCTCCGTGTATCGCTCGTTCTATAGTGGAATTCGTTGCTTTGCTCTCCCCGTGAACGTAGGTCTCTACGACGGAACCACGTACATCCGGTGTCCGATTTATTTTCTTGTTCTGTCTATTTTATCGTTCGATCGCTTGGTTCCGCGCAACAATTGGTATCGAGCTAGGCTTATCGAGTTGAAGCGAATCGATGGCGACGGAAGAAGTAAAAGTGAAAATCGACAAATTTGAGGGGAAGGACTTTGGTTTCTGGAAGATGCGGATTGAAGACTATCTTTATCGGATGAAGCTGCACTTGCCTCTATCCGGGGAGAAACCGAGAGACGATGAAGCAAGCCGATTGGGAATTCTTGGATAGACGAGCACCGGGTGTTATTCGGTTAACGTTGGCTCGTAACGTTGCGTTTAATATCGTCAAAGAGAAGACCACTTGCGGGTTTAATGAAAGCCATGTCGGATATATACGAGAAGCCCTCTGCGATCAACAAGGTCTATTTGATGCGACGTCTATTTAATTTGAAGATGAGCGAAGGTGCGTCTGTTGCTAATCATATCAATGAATTCAATGTGATCGTTAGTCAATTGAGTTCAGTTGATATTGATTTTGAAGATGAGGTATGTGCTTTGATTCTATTATCTTCATTTCCTAATAGTTGGAATACTACTATTCTCGCTGTTAGTAATTCCTCCGGGTCAACAAGTTTGACATTTGATGGTATTCGAGATTTGATTTTGAGTGAGGACATCCGTAGAAGAGAATCGCGAATATTTATCTCTTGCTTTGGTAGGTGAAAATAGAGGAAGAACCGATACTCGTGGTAGTAGAAGTAGTATGAACTCGAATAGACGGAATCAGTCTAGGATTGGTGGTGCTGTCTGTTGGAATTGTGGCAAGAGAGGGCATCTTAGAAGGAATTGCCTTAAGCTGAAAAATGAGAATGGTAAGGGAGTTAGAGTTGAATCGAGGATGATTTTGCAGTTGTAGCCGATGATTCGATGGTGTCGATAGAGTCTTGTCATTGCGAGAATTCGTCGTTTGATGGATGGATTATGGATTCTGGTTGTTCTTTTCATGCTACACCAAACAGAACTGGTTTGCTACTTATCGGTGCACGGATAATAGTAAAGTGCGGTTGGGGAATAACGCTGAATGCGATGTTGTGGGTATTGGTGATGTTAAAATCAGGATGCATGATGGTATTGTGAGGACAATGACTAGAGTAAGACACGTTTTAGAATTGAAAAAGAACTTAATTTCCTTGGGTGCTCTAGATTCAGTTGGATGCGGGTATTCTTCTCAAGATTGAGTTCTAAAGATCGTTCGAGGTGCCCTGGTAATAATGAAAGGAATCAAGCATGGTAGCCTGTATGAACTTCAAGGTAAGACAATGACGGGTTTCGCTCGGAGATATCGGCATCCGTTCGAGAGTCTAGCGATCGCTCAAGAAAGACCCGGGTGTCCGTGCCCATGCACAAGTTTGATGTTGTTGTCGGGAATACGCGGTCGAGAGCTTTGATCGAAACGGAGACCGGTAAGTCGATTAAGCATGTGCGAACCGACAATAGCATGGAGTCCTGCTTGAAGCTGGTAAATAAATTCTACATGATAAAAGGCATAGTGAAACACCGCACTAGTGCTAGTAGACCACAACGGTTTGCGGAATTGATGAGCGAGAACATTACTAGAGATAGCCCGTAAAATGATTTCTAGTCTTTGGTATGGCTAGAAGAATTCTAGCGGATGCGTTTAGTATGACGAGCTACTCGATGAACGGATCTCCATCGATCGCGATCGAATATCGAACTCCCGAAGAAGTGTGGTCGAGTAACGTTGCTGATTATTCTATTTTTAGAATGTTTGATTGCCCGTGTTATTATCAAGTAAGTGATGGTAAGCTTGATGTGAGGGCAATGTGCATATTCCATGGCTATGCACGAGGTGAGTGGGGTTATCGGTTGTGGTGCCCGCATATAAATTCACCTGTTCGCAGCAGAAAAGTTACTTTTGACGAGTCTCCAGTACTTCAGGTTAGGAGTGATTATAGTAGTGTTCATACGGATCCGGACGGTGTTCAGCTTGAGGTGGAGTTGCAACCGAAACTCCCGAGGTAGCGGATACTAGCATGGTAATCGACATAGATGGTGCTTGTAGCGAGGTGGAGCCTACAGAGACAACGATTGCTGAAACTCGCGATATTGACAAGGTACGTATTCGATCTTCGACACAGATATGGATGCAACAAAGGTTTTGCTTTATCTATGGTTAAGGAGGTTATGTTTGAAAGTCCTTGTGGAGCGAGTTAAAGGTGCATGTGAAGTTGGTGTTACGATGAGGTCTACGATTAGAGCGAAGTTCAAGTGCGGTTTAGACTTAGATGATGTACGTGGCGGTTGAGCCCATTGGGGCTATTGGGAGAGTAGTAGCGAAGTTCAAAGCTCTACCGAAGCGAGTGTGACTTAGCTCAAATGTCGAGCCAAGGTGGAGATTGTTGAAAATATGTCTCGAGTTTGAGCCCGAAGCGAAAATTCGAATTTAGAATATAAATATATCTTGATCATGAAAGGGAACAGATTATTTCTACATTGAAGAAGCAATCAAGATTTGAACAAAATCTGTTTTGTTATCCACGGATGTTTATCCCTTTGAGATATTAGAGTCGTTCAAGAAAAAAAAAGGATTCCGATTGATATCCAAAGTGAACCAAAAGGCGTGAATATCCATGTATGGGTTTGAGTTGACTTCAACGCTTCGTTGTTCAAGTCGGTTAGTTTCCTTCATGCATATATATAGAGTATATATCGGTGGACGTTTTTTTTACGGAGACTTGGACCAGTTGATGCATGAAGTCTTGAAGCGCTGGTTTATGATCGAGTGCTTGGCAAGGGTTTTCTCCGTAGGTTTTGTTCGCGGAATTACATCAAGAATTCAAGTGTTGAAGTCAATTAAAATCTTGAGGTTAGATTTATGTAATTCCTTTGCGAGATTGAAAGATTATTTCGTGAGGAATTGGGACTAAACACTGTGTGCGTTCTTGGATGTAATTGGGGCTTGGGAAACACCGAGAGTGTTTGAGTAACTCGAGTGTAGTTACGTAATCTCTGTGTATCGCTCGTTCTATAGTGGAATTCGTTGCTGCTCTCCCCCGTGGACGTAGGTCTCTACGACGGAACCACGTACATCCGGTGTCCGATTTATTTTCTTGTTCTGTCTATTTTATCGTTCGATCGCTTGGTTCCGCGCAACATTGGCTCGTTTAGGAAGTCAGGGAAGCACTTGAGGTCCAAGCAGGGGCTTCGCCAACATCTTTCCGTTTCAACTTCAACACCTCTCTATTGTTAAACATGGGGACGGAGGTCCATTTGCCTAAAGAAGAGAGAGAAGGTGTTCTCTGTCTTGAAAAACGAAACTGCACTCCTGGGCAGTAAGATTAAAACCAATTGCATTGCCCCCTTGCCGAAGGTGGATTGTACATACGACATAGAAGCGAACTACCGGGAAAGCTCTCTCAAGCTTCACACTTGTAGCAAGAAGCGTTCCAGATTTGGAATATGCTCTGAATCTGGAGCCCTGCCTTTTGGTGCCAAGAGGGTTCTTCAACATATGTTGGCCTCAAGCTTAAAGTGCATGTTGGCGTACCGAAGCAAGATATTAACGTTGTCGATTTTTTTCTCTTTTGTTCTTTCATTTTTGTTTTATTTTTTTAGCCAAAAATGCAGTTGAATCGTTGATAGGAACTTTCATGTTAAACGATCAACTGAAGTATTGTTATTTTGCTCTCTTCTTCCGCCTTCTTACTGAAAAAACCATGCTAAGTTCATCTTGTTCCGCCCTTCTTCTCCTCTCTCGGTTAATCCACTTCCTTTGTCATTTGCAGCCGACGCTCTCAGAATCCACGCAACAACTCATACTTGTAAACAACTGCAACCAAACCGTCTGGCTGGCCACCCGACCCCTCGTGACGGCTTGAATTGCCCTATCAAACTCAATTTCTGATTTTTGTTTTCATTTTACCTATTATTTTCATTTCATTTTGACGGCTCTATTGGACTGCTTGGGAACCGGACCAGACCGATGGTCCATCGATCAATAGTTATGGAGACATTCGGTCCAGTCCATGATTCTCGAAATTGAGAACTTGTACCACCGGTCCGGTCCACAGTTCTTGAGTGAATCAGATTAATCTGGACAATGGTCAATCGTACTTGAAACCACTTGAAAAATTCAAGAGAAAACATTTTCACAATCGACATAAAATTATGCAAGTTTGGCATCAAGATCCTAGGTTCGACTCTAGGTGCCTCAGTCCCATGACCAGGTCCTAGGCTTGGGGCCTCTAATCTGGGTCTTAGGCCTGACCTTTGGTGTCGTAAGTCTAGGCAGGGGTCCTGCGTCTAAGTGTCTTGTCGTAGTGCACTTTAATCGGATATATTGTCTCAAAAGCATATTGAAGGATCTTTTGGTATCAAAATGATCCAAAAAAGGAGGTCTACCTCATTTTAAAAGTCCAGCCGAAATTGCCCCATTGTTCCGTAAATGCTTGCTAAAAAAAATTATATCTAATTCCTGCAAGAAAAACTGATTCAATTAAATTCTAAAATTCTAAAAGATGTTGTTTCCTTGTTACTATAAACAACTCAAACCACACAATGTAACATTGTTTTGTTGTTATCATTATGTCTTCATAATTGTTAACACCTGAATTTGGACTTTTATTTTTAATCATTTTCTGCATAAAAAATTATAACTACTTTTATTTCTAAACAAAAATAATCAAATCAAAATTTTTTATGTTTATTTCTGGCATTCATGCATTGTATGAACATTCATCTGGATCGGCAATGAAATTGAGTTTAATTTGACGAGCGGCGGATCTGAGCCTATATTAAAATTTTCAGCCAAGGAGCTTGAGCAGGAGTGCTGAAAATTAATAGACTCTGGGCTTATTTTAAAGTCCAATTCAGCCTATTTGTTCAAAATAGAAAAGGGGCTTTACAATTATGTCGCACAATTCTAATTGGGCCAAAATCACTCAACTTGGTCTGCGGAAGGGGAGAATTCGTTTGATCTTAAGACCATAGGCCCAGCTTAGGTTTGAGTGTGATTGGTTTCAATGTGGTCCTCTGGGCTTGGTTTTGAAAATTAAGACCCCTAAGCTTGCAAATCCTTTTCTATAAATATAAGGCTTTCTCTAAGGTTTTATTTTTATTTTTTTGGGTGGGTGGGAGGAAGGAATTCATTCGAAAAAATTCAGAGGAACACACGTGAGAATTTCAGAGCAAGAATAAGAGAGAGCGTCGTCTAGAGAGTTCCTTCAGCTGAGTCTATTTTTTGGTGAAGCTTTGCTTCACGCACCGCTGGTCTGCTTCTAATACCAGCCTGACGCCTGCAACACCAGTCCAACGACCCTATTGCCACGACGAGTCCTACGGGGCCTTGCTAGACGACGCCTGCTGCAGCCTTCTTCTGGCACAAAGACGAAGCCATGATCTCCATTCCAGAAGCCAAAAAGCCTAAAGGTGTTGGACCTTCTGTTGATTAGTGGTCCACCTCTCCTAACGTGAGAATGACACCACCATAGGTGATCATGATCACATGCACTACTAATCCCAATTGAAGAGGTGCCACGTGGTGGTTATTGGACCATCCAAGGGGATTGGTCAAAGTAAAGTCTGGTTTCGAGCAAAGATGTTTTGGTCCTGATTTCCACGATTTGCACAACACATTCGCTAGTTACAACGATAGGTCTTTTCAAAATGATTGGCTATTGTTCGACGTCCACGAGTACCCTCGCCGATCCTGTTGATCGGTGGCGCACAAGGAAGTCCAAGCCCCGAAGTGTTCCCGTCGATCTGTCCGAGAATTGCAAGCTTGGAGTGCAAGTTGGTGCAAGTTCAAAAAGGAAAACATATCTCGCAACCTAGGTATGTTTCCTAATTTAGATATTCTGAATATTTCATTGCAAAATTGATTATTTGAATTGCCTTGATTAGAAAATTGAATGTTAGTTCAAAATATTTGATTGCTTGATTTGGAAGATTGTACATTATTTTTTTTGGAAATCGGAAATCCAGAATATATCTTGCAATATATCTTGTGTTTAATTTGGAAAAATTGTATCGTTAAATCTTATGATAATCTTGTAATAACCCGGAAATCTTCCTGAATATACTCAAGATACCAAAGATTTTTTCAAAATATGATCGATTAGGAAAATTTCCCAATCCGCAACCACACACATCGGAACTTAATTTTCATAGCGTTTTAAATTTTAGGGTCAATCTATCGGGTTTGGGATCGAAACTTAATTTGAAAGATTTAGCGGTAATTTTCTTTTTTCATTAAAAGATTTGCAACTTGAATTTAAATTCATTAATAAAAACCCAAAATTACAAAAAAAAATTCAGAAAAAGAAACAAATAGAAATCATTCTTGTCTCATGTTTAATTTTCATATCAGAAAATCAAAGAAAAAAAAAGATTAGGAAGATATGTTTTCTTAAAAACTACGTCTTATCAAATGGGATTTTTCTAGAAAATCCTATCTTGTGGATTACACTCAATAAATAAAATATTTTTAATCCATTAGGATAGATTTTAAAAGATGTAGACGTAGGGTAAAAAAAATTTCTTAAAAAAATTTGGGGCTTAATGGGAATTAAATTTTTATTTATATTTCTAATCAACCTATCAATTGGAGGCTCCAAAAAATAAAAATATTTTTGCAAAATAATCACTTGAACCATAAGTCACGATTTGATAGAACTTGGGAGAGTTCGAGCTCAGTTAGTTAATTTAATTAATTAATGTGTTAATCTATTAACTTAAAATTGAAACCCGATTTTTAGTTCGCGACAATAATTAGCATGGCATATGACCGCACGGTTTTTACCTTTTTATGGTAAGTTCGAGCACTCCTTCTTACGAAATGTTAAGGGTTTGGTCCGCTTTTCCATTAAGGCAAATTACTTATTCTTGATACCTCAAGGTATGTTTGAATCCACCCAAGACAATAAGGTTTGTCCTAAGGCAATTATAATAGCAAGAGGTTCTTTTCGGGAAAAAGTCGTAAGGTTCTCTTGGAAATCGAGGTGATTGCCCATTAAAGCCAGTCACCGCATGCCATCATGATTTGCGTGGCTAGGTACAAGGTCCTATAAAAGTAATGCTTATTAGGAAATTTGTTTTACCTTTTTATGTTGCTTAACTCCAAAGGAAATGAAATCAAGGCACCAAATTGATACTTTCTACAACGTAAATTGCCTGGTTAACTTCTCATTGATCAAACGATTCAAAACATTGTCTTCGAAGTTTGCATGATCAAAGTGAAAATTGTTCATCCCCACTCCAAAAACTCATATCCATGACGTGAAAGGGTATTGAAGTTCCAAAATCCACTTCCGCATCCACATTGACCTCTCTCTTTCTCCTCTTCGTCCTCGTCACTGAACCGTCATCGTTGGATGCGGATGGCCAGCTAGGCTCGGCAGACGAACACTTGCGGCTGACCCTGATAGGCTCGTACTCAGCCAAGCCGATGAGATGAGGGAAGTTGACCTTGGCCTTGGACCCCCTCAGCGTTGGTCCTCGGGTCTCTCGTAAGTGCCGAGCCAAATCCTCGCCCCGTTCTTCTTTGGGTTCCTTATCTCCGCCGCATACTTTCCCCACGCCGCCTTCTCACTCCTTTGTAATGTGTCTTCTCGACCGGCGTCGATACCTCCTGCTTCACCTTCTTCAATTTCTTCTCTGTCGCCAAACCAATGTGGTCATAATCATTGGTTGTCAGTTCAAAACCAAGTTCTTGATTCAAAGCCAGACCAACGCTGTCACAATCAATGGTTGTCACTTCGAAATCAAGTTCTTGATTTGAAGCCAAAGGCATCGTCCACCCGGAATTGAGCGCGTCGCACATAGCGACGTTCACCAACATGCCCTCCGAGTCGTCGACTTTCAGGGGCAGTTCGCTCCAACTCTCCGTCAGTAAGAGATTGCTGAAGCTTGAACTCGTCGAGTATGTGTTTGCTGGAGCTGGTGCATGAAATGTGACATTGACACAATCATCGTCATCTTCAAAAAGATGGTCACAAATGGATTTGAAAACATCGAATCGATCGGTCTCGAAGGGACCGATGATTTCCAAGCATTTTGCGCTTTTGGCTAGAAATTTTGTAGCTTTGACATCACTGAATGTGGAAGGTTGAAGGGAAGATTTGGTTTCTGAAAGTAAGAGTTGAAGAGTTGGAAAGACCATGAAAGTGGGAGCTACATTTATAGGTTGAGCTTGACTCCTCGAGATGTGGAACATTGAAGGAGTGATTTTGGCTGGAGCTTCTGAGAAAGTGCATTTGGCGATGACCAATGAGATTCTCAAAAACATGTTTCAAATGCTCAATTAGACTCTTTTAATCACGAAAGACATCAGTTGATTTTATTTTTTCTATCCGTACTGAAAGACATAAATTGATTTTAATTTTGTTATCCGTATTGAATTAAAAAGCGAAAGCATGGGGCACGCTCCGTTTTATTTAATTGGGGAAGGATAATGATATTGATGCATGCTTTTGTATCTAGAATATGGTTTTTCACGATTACATATTGTGCATGTGATTCAAAAGAAAACTGCAGAGCTAGATTGTTCTCTATTGAAATAGACTTCTTTTTTTTTTTTGTTCTAGCGAGTTTCAATAATGTTGGTAAGTGTCAAAAGAAACTTGTCGAGTCTCAAGCCCAAATAATGCAATTGAATCATAAAATTTTTACAAAGCACAATCAAATTCTAAAACTTGCCAAATTGGTACAGTGAAATTCCTCTCTTAACTCCGCTCGATTTCTATGACTTGATACGTCGGTAGTAACCTTTCTGTGCTTCTTCTCAGACTCAAAGGAACAAGAGACCAGGTTTGTTAGTCAGTTTAGGCTCTTTGATGGTTAGTAAGCCAGATCTTTTCATAATGGAGACACTAGGTTTAGCATTGTGTGTTTAGCCTGGATGGGAAGCATGGTGTGAATGATTGGATTGGAAGAACTTATATTGGTAGGTTGAATACGTGAACTGCGTTCTTCTATCCACAGCTCGTGTTGGAGTGTACATCATCAATGTGTTTGTTTTCGGTCAAAGTTTCAACTTGAGCTAGGGGTGTTAGATTCGTGGATGGATCAGTTTCCGCCCTAGTGGTCCAGGACTTACTAGAGTGACTCTAAGCTTAAAAGATAAAAATGTAGTGGAAGCAAGCGATCGAACAATGAAATTGATAGAACAAAAAAATAAATCAAACACTAGATTTAAGTGCTCAAATGACAAATAACTTCCCGTCGGGCTTGACTTAGTAGCAGAAATCCATGTTCAGAACCCAAAAGTCGGTCAATCCAAGTCCAAATTTGGACTTTACTCTTTTTTGCTTCCTTCTAATTGATAGACCGACTTGTTTCCCTTAATACATTGGTTTGGGCGACATCTTTTTCACATCAATTTGATATCAAGACAAATCAAGAAATCTTTCTCCAGCAGGGCATATTCGGCCATCCTCAAATAACAGATAATTTCAAATCTGGCTTCCTTCGCAAGCTCAAACTCGAGACATATGTTCACAAAAAAAAAAAAAAACTGGCCAAGCTTAAAAACCACTTTGCATCTCAGCATGAAAGGGTTGGTCCTAGCTTCATTTCTGAGATTTCACCTTGCGAACCGTTTTCACTGATACACGCAAAGATATGTAGAAGCAAATTAAGCATTGAAAGATAGAAGAACGATTCATTGATTGGAAAACTGCGGGTTAAAACACCTAACTCGAATCTTGTGTAGTCCTAAGACCGCATCGGGCCATAAGCCGTTGCTTGGTAATTTAGCGTAGGAATTAGGATGCGAATTTTCATGGAACAAACATAATCGGCGTCAAACTTCGCTTGGGATCAAGGTAATTACTTTATGGGAAGACAAGATTTTTAGGTTCAAATTTGAGTTATAATTTCCATTCAAGCAAATGCCAGTGGATTTGCCTTGATTGAGAAAATGAACTTGTTCCTATAATGTTATGCTGCAACCAAATTTTGTAATTTGCACTCTGGCCACACCCTCTCCCAAAGAAAAAACAAAAACAAAAACAAAAAAATTATCACAGTTTGCATTGTGAGGAGATTTTCCATATGAATCCGATATAATCTCCTGTTTGCTAAGAGGTTTGAATGGAAACTCGCGATCTTTTTGGGATCTCCAAGTGCCTATAAGTAAAAGCACGTCAACGCACGACCTCATCTTCATCCCGCGGTTGCTCTCCTCCACACTCCGCCCATCGCCGGTCCTTCCGTAAGCCTGGCCATCATATCCTCCTCTCGATCCGTGACATTGCCACCCGTCCTCACTTTGATTTTCTTTATCATTGCACTCATTTTTCGTCTTTCTGTTGGAAGGAAAATGAATAGAATCATCAAGAGGTTGACATCCAAACACCTCTCAGATCGCGTGGATAAGATGCTCGTTGCTGCTCCCCGTCCTCCTCCTAGATCAGATGCCATGAACTGGGTAAAGCCGGTCGATGTGAACGGCAAGGCTGAAGGTGATCCGGAAGTCGACAAGTCTGGTATCAAGGGCTTCATGCCTGATGGATGGTATGATCTATCAGATGATGACAAAACTATCAAAGCAACTGATCATAATGTTATTACTTCTGATGATGACAAGGAACAGGATGATAGGATCAGTTCGAATCGCCCAGAGCAAGGACGTCTTTGATAATCTCCGCATCCTCCTGTGCGCAGGAATCTTTCCTACTTTCTTGGATTTCGATTTCCCGTTTTCAATAACCTGATTAGTTCCTTTCAATAAATTGCGTGTTAGATGAAAATTTCCCATATTTTGAGGGCATGTAGAAGGGGATCCGGATTGGATTTGGATCACCTAACATTAGGATTTTCGTGATATGCATGACGTTACTCAAGTCAGGCGGGGATCCGGATCGCCTAACATTGGGAAAAGACATCAAATTTAATGCAGTTTCCCGAATCCTACTAGGCTATGCATTTCTTGTAACATTTCTTCCACCTTACGTTTTCCTCGATTTCGAAAAGACCTATGTCTTTTTTCTTAAATCTTTTATCGGTTAATTAAGAATTAAAATACATTAATTCTCATAACTGCGACTGTCACATATTAAGCAACTAGAACATGCAACAATTAAAACACGTGTTCCATTTTCTCCACTAATTGAAGTATCTTGGTAACTCCAGAAGAGGCAATAAAATTAAGGGAAAAAGCATATTTTATTTTTTCCCTAATTCATATCCTCAACCTATACATAATTCCTCGACCAAAAGCACAAAACCTATGTATATTTCTCTTGCTTCGTCCATTTTCATGGACCAACAATAAGCATTGGGGGTGGAGATGCTGGTTCGACTCTCGCGATAGAACACACAAAAAAAGAAAAAAGAGACACCGTAAGCTCTTAAGTAGGGGGACGAGACTACTAGGACTTTGACCGCATGCCTGTTGAAGAATGAGCCGGCAACTCATAGGTAGTGGCTTGGTTAAGGGAACCTACCGGAGCGATGGCGAAAGCGAGTCTTCTTAGAGCAATTGTCATTGCTTACGGACTCGAATCTGGGTGATCTATCCATGACCAGGATAAAGCTCGGGTGAAACTAAGTGGAGGTCCAAACCGACGATGTTGAAGAATCAACGGATGAGTTGTGGTTAGGGGTGAAATGCCACTCGAACCCCGAGCCGAAAGTTTGCAACCAAATAGTCTAAAAAAAAAATACTAAAGGAAAGGGAAGAAAAAAATGCTCGGGGAAATGGATTCCTTGATTATAAGAATCCATTAAGGGCATATGTTAATTAGATCAACCAAACTCTTGTTATTTAGATCAACCACAAGACCTGCTGTGAGAAAGTTGGTTTCTTTTGTTTTGGGTGTGAGTTCAATCTTTCACGGGAGATATCTTTTGACCGACACACGTATACCGACTTAAATAGATCAGTTGTCATAATTAGAGTTATAAAGAGAATCAAGTAATAACCACTTTCATTTGGTAGTTTAGAAGTGACAAATACATATTATGTCTTTTAAAGAATTTTTATTGAACGGCCGAATGAATAATCGGACATCTAATTTTCGCAAATTGACAAAAAAAAATAAAAAGAAAAAAGAAAACAAAAGAAAGAACGACATCTAGATTTTATTTCTAGGTTTATTCTAAGACAAAACTAGTTTTAATTGTCACCTATTAACTCTAATACCAAACGACATAAGGAAGTTACCAGTCAATCTCAATGAGTGCAAATCTTCAACATCACACATTTCGCCTCTCCAACCGAGAGTGTCTTGCTAATTGCAGATTGTGTTTTATTTGCTTTATGGCTTTTGTATTGTTCAGCAGTTATTTGGAATTTACTAGATTTGGAATATGTAACTCTTGACTATTATTATGATATTTAAATAGCATCTTTCTTTCAACCAAAAAAAAAAAAAAGAAAGCTTTTGAACTTATTCATAACCTCATGGGACCTGTGACCAAAACAACGTCGCACCGGCTCGCCTACAACGAATGACAACTTACGAGGCCCAATTCCCACCTCGAACAGCATCATTGCTCCCAATTCAGCCTCCAAAGATTGATTCAGCCCTGCGGACCTGGTCAAGTTATTAGGTAACACATTTATATTAGTTAAACAACCTATTTGTGGCCCATACTCTAAAATATGAGTTAATAAATGAGTTTTTGATCTATTTTTTTTAATCTTTATTAAGAACATAGAAATGATGTATGACGAATGAAATTTACAATAATTCAGCTAAGTTTGTCAAGAAAAACAATTTAATCCATTCTCAATATCACATAAGGGTTGTGTAGACCAAAAAAATTAGGCATTGTGACAAAAGTCAAAGTTCGATAGTTAACCCATAACTTTTCAAAGTTCGAGGTCTAATGTGCAACGGTATTAGAGTTCAGGGCAGTGATTTGCAACATTTTTAAAATTAGGAGCTATTGTGAAATAATGCCTAATTATCCCTGATAATGTCATTGTTTGGGCCCGTGGGAATGATTCACCTATACAAATGTCGGATTGTATTGTCATCGTCAAGATGAAAAGTACCAAAATCCAAAGGGGTTCGATTCGTAAGGGTGCGCATGGTAACATTTATGCAAATGAATTTTTGCTTCGAAGCACTTCTGAAGTAGAAATCCATTTGGTAAATATTTTTAATTCTAAAAGAAATTTCTACTTTTGAAATGAATTTTCACTTTTGAAGTTATTTTTCCTCCAATTTGAGATGTTAAAAACAATTATTTCTCAACTCAAGAATTGCTTCTCACCTCATCCTCTTTTCATTACACTATCATCCTCTTTTAACTACACCTTTCTCACCCAACCACACCTCGACATCGCCGTCCCTCTCCTCCAACCGCCCACTGCCGCCGCCCAACATCGCTGCTGCCGGCCTACCGACCCTCGCCCATCGTCGCCCACTCGCCACCACTAAACACCATTGCCCACAACCGCCCCCTACCGGCCTGTCGCCCCGCAACCTATATCCGCCGCCGACGACCAACCCCCCCTCCCCACCGATGCGCCCACCGCCGCCTTGCCAACCACCTCCCGCCACCGCCACCAATCGCTAGCCATTGCCTCCAACTTTCGCCGGCCCGTACCGACCACCGCTAGCCCCCGCTCGTCACTAACCACCGCCCCTCGTTGCCAATCATTGCCGCCGACCACCATTGCCGGCCGCTATCGCCGTCGCCGCCGAGTCGCCATCTCCGACCACCCGAGTAAAAAATAAAAAACAATTTTTTATTTTTAAAAAGTAAATAATATTTTTAAATAATAAAAATTATTTTTTAACGATATTTAAAAAAATTGAAAATGAAGTAAAAAATTTTTGTTTGCCGACAATAATTCGTCGTAAAATATTTTGTGTTAATAATATTCTAGAAGTAGAAATTTTCAACCATTATCAAACGAATTTCTCGATCGTAAATCAACTTCGCTTTTGAGTAGAAGTGGAAAAATCAACTTATAATCGAAGTTAATTTCTAAAGTAGAAGTGTTGCCATGCACGCCTTAAACGTTTTAGACAATACATTCAACTGCTAGTTATCTATTAGAACACTCAACATTAATGCACCCGTACATCCAACAATTCAATTTTTGGAAAAGTTGAATGATCTCCGGACTATAAATTCTCTAGCTATAAAATAGGTGAACAATATTGAGTTCGAACGTATTTTGATTTCAGCTTCATATATTTTGTTGAGCTGCTCATCGACAATTGTCGTAATCAACTGTATGGAAAATGCTGATGTCCGTGAAAATTAACCGTAGCATAAATTATGATTTATGTTCGTTGAAGATAGGACGTATTGTACATATTAGTTGCCGAAGAAAAGCAATTAACCTTATGAATGACCATCATTTTCTTAATGAGACATTTCATTTATAAATTTCCTGTTTGAAACCCGATTAGGGACTACACATCCAAGTTATACTAACTTCGTTCTTTTATCTGCAGCTCACGTGTTGGAGTATAGAGCATCAGCGTGTTTGTTTTCGGTTAATGTTTCAATTTGAACAAGGGGTGGCCGGTTCCTAGACGAGTCGGCTCCTGGCCTAGTGATGCCAAACTTTCTAGAGTGAAGCTCAGCCTAAAAGATAAAAATGGGCCAAGTTTAAAAACCACATTGCACCTTAGCATGAAAGGGTCAGTCTTGCTTCCTTTCTCAAAATTTACTTCGGCACGCAATGATGTGTGGAAGCAAATCGACCAATGAAGCGATAGAAGAACGATTCATTGGCTGCACATCAACATTTGGTAACATTATACAGAGCTAGTTAACTAGTAAACAACCTTCTCGTTGTGACAGTTACAATTTAAAACTTGAATAGATATTGCGAAAAAGATGGTTTATTTGACGTTTGTGATATGATTCTCCATTCAATGAGTCAACTGGGTACTGCTTAAGCATGGCTCTGACGTCGTTGACCATCTGTCGCTTGGACCAAGCGAATAATGGAATTAAGCACGTGATTTCCATGATAAATAATTTCACCCACCTCTTACTTTTTGTCTGGCCGCTATGAATAACTCGATTCTTGGAATTCCCTTCTTTTTTTAGTTTTTATTTTTATTTTCGGGTCAATTTAACGTGCAATTTCCAAATTTAGCAACCAACACATGGTGCACATTGTTGTTGTTTCTTAGCTCATAATCTTGTCTAACTCTCACATGAAACCAATAAAATAGATGGAAGTCTTCTTTGACCCAAAGTAAGTACGATGAACTAACAACTGAGTTTGGATTGAATTTTCTTATTATGGTAACCCTGCTTGATTAACAATGAGTTTGATTGACTTGACAAAGGAATTAAAAGTATTATTCGTTGACTTTCTTTGCTTCAGTCCTTTTAGATTTTTACGTGAATGTTCACTTTGTGAGCGCGTGAATAGATTATCTACTTGGAAAACGAATGTTCAACATATCAGATTGGTTTGTGAATCTTATAGCTATTTGTGTTTATATCACACTCAGAAACCACAGGAGAATCATGGAGCTGGTCACTAAAGTTCAGAAATTTTCCGTTCTTCAGCAAAATGCTTCTGCAAATTTGATGCATCTTGATTGGGCAGTGATG
Organism: Rhodamnia rubescens; assembly: GCA_021437795.1. NCBI lineage: Eukaryota > Viridiplantae > Streptophyta > Magnoliopsida > Myrtales > Myrtaceae > Rhodamnia > Rhodamnia rubescens. Next base: position 1,992,177 of record JAILYA010000052.1, read on the forward strand.
TACGTTGACTCCCCAATAGCCAGAGATGAGAACTGTGTTGGAGGTACTTGTTGAAAATAGATCAAATATCCAACCCAGTCTTATCCCAAAGAGAACTCCTTTTACATTTCTTATCAATCTTTACTGTGCGTTAATTTAGGATCAATATCATAATTGGCTGTGGAAACACTGATTGCTTTTAGCAAAAGATCGCTGAAGCTTATACATAAAATTTGTAGCTTCTACAAGATAAATTGCCTGATGCATTTCTCAATGATCAAAACAATGTCTTTGCAGCTTGCATGATCAAAGCACAAATTGTTCAGCCCCACTCAACAAATCCATATCCAATGTGGGATAGGGGACTGGACTTCCAAAATCCACCTCAACATCCACGTTGATTTCTCTCGTTCTCTTCTTCATTCTCGTCGTCAAGCAGTTATCGCTGCATGGGGATGGCGAGCTTGGCTCGGCAGACCGACACTTGGGTCTGACCCTGATAGGCTTGTACTTGGCTGAGCCGATGAGGTGAGGGAAGTTGAGCTTGGCCTTGGACCCCCTCATTTCAAAAGCCGCCCGGTCATGGGCCAATGCTGCATCCTCGGGCATCTCATAAGTCCCGAACCAAATCCTTGCCCCTTTCTTCTTGGGGTCCCTTATCTCCGCTGCGTATTTTCCCCATGGCCGCCTCCTCACTCCTCTATAATGCGTCTTCTCAACTGGCACTTGTACCTCAAGCTCCACTGTCTCCTATTTCTCCTCCACCGCTGGATCAATGCTATTAAGAGCAATGGTCGTCACTCCGAAATCAAGTTCTTGCTTCGAAGCCAGACCTATTGAATTGTATCTCGAATTTAAGCCGGTTATGGAACCCGAACCCTGACCCGATTGGATAAATACCAAGTTTGACTGCATATTGTAATTCAGGAGTTGGACTCGGGTAAATTGCACCAGTTGGACGACCAAAAGGAGATAGGCACTACAAGACAAAATATGGTCTCACTTTATTATAAGTCATATCTTGCGGGCGCATGGGAATGTAGAGAAAAAAGAAAAACAAAAGGAGAAGAAACCCTAGTGCTGCCCTCTTCGTGCTGTAGCCGCACAGTAAACAAAAGGAGGAGAATTCGTGGGTTTTTCTTGGTTTTCTTCGCCATGAACAGGAGCGACGAAATACGAAAGGATTTGTGCCGCGTAATTTTTGTTTCCTTTTATATTCAATTAATTTGTTTAGAGTGGCGCTATTTCCACTCCCATTTTAGCTAAGACACTCATTTTTCTAATCAATGGACCAAAATACCCTCTCTCTCTTTCATTTATTGTTACTTTTTTTATCAGGTTATTTCACAAAACTGACTTTACTTTTATCATTTCTTACATTAATTTCACAATGAAAATGCTCTATTGTCCCCACCAATATATAAATTTATCATATCTTATTATCATTTTGCCTAGAAGATACTATTGATTTTAATTTGGGATCTCATATTTTCATTCACAAGAAATTTATATATATGGCAGTTTATGAATACACAATTATTTTCTTTTTTTTTACCAATAATATGAGCGAAACCATATTTCAAAGTCAAAAATTAAAATTCAATTTAATTATTTAGTCGATCCGGATGCAAAAAATGGAAAGCAAAAATTGATCAAAATATGGAAAAAGGTTAATTTGTTCAAAGCATGATCAAATGTCAAACATATTAATATTTACATCATATTTAAATATTAACAAATGATAAACACATAAAGAAAAAAAAATAAAACTTCTTGCTATTCAACTTCTGTTATGAAGAAAGTGACTAATATCGATTGTAAATTTAATCTCACAACAAGTGGATCAAAGCATCAAAATATGCTTAAAACTTTCCTCTAAAAAAAATTGACGCGAGTTTCAAAGTGAAGAATGTGTAAATAAATTTTCAACCCATCGTGCCATTCATATTAAAATGTAAAAAGAACAAATCATCAATGTTTAACTTTAAACACCTACAAATTTATTCTGAAAAATCACCCACAAGGTCAAATATGTTAGATAATTAGATTGATTTTTTTTTAAAATTGAAAATGAAGTTTCCATCAAACTATTTCATAAAAAAAGGAAATTAAATATGTGTTTATAAGTAATTATAACTAGAAATTTCTTACCTGTTATGTAACTTTTGAAAGTTAAAAAATATGATCATAAAAATAAAAATAACGACCTCCTCTAGGCAAAGTGATAACAGAATGTATGGTAAAATGATATTTTATTGGGTGAATTTGACATTTATATTGAGAAATTGATATTTAAGAGAGAAAATAAAAAAAATTACAGTTTTGTGGATTAGTCTAATAAAGAAAGAAACAATAAACTGAAGAAAGATAAGGGTATTTTGATGAGTTTACTAGGAAAATGGAGTGCGTTAGACAAAATAGGAGTGGAAATAGTGCCGCCCGTTGTTTATTGTAAACACGTTGGGTTTGGGTATAATTTAGGTGCGGGAAACACGAGCATATTGAGCGATTGTAAATTCGATTATAGTGGATTATTTTTATTTGCTCTCTTCGTGGATATAAATATCAATATTCAGATCGAACTACGTAATCTACGATGTCCTTTCTCGTTCATCGTTATTTTTCCGTGTTTTCGCATTAATTTATTTATAAAATTCTAATTAGTTTTCGCGTTATATTACAACAAGACCAATGCAGTTATAATCAACCATCATCTGTTCGAAGCCAAAGGCGTCGTCCACCCGACACATCGTGCAGAATGCCGTACACCAACATTTCCTCTGAGTCGTGGACTTTTGGGGGCAGTGCGCTCCAACTGTCCATCAGCAAGAGATTGCTAAAGCTTGAACTCCTTGAGCACATGCTTGCAGGAGTTGGTGCATAAAATGTTGCATTGAGACTGTCGTCATCATCTTCAAGAAGATGGGCACAAATGGATTTCAAAGCATCGAACTTATCGGCCTCAAAGGGACTGAAGATTTCTTGAAGCATTTCGGTTTCTGGCTAGAATATGCAGCTTTGAGATTACTGAATGTGGAGGATTGAAGGGGTGATTTGTATTTTTAAGAAGAGTGAATAGTTAAGAAGACAATGGAAGTGGGATCTTCTCTATATATAGGTTGAGCTTGACTGCTGGAGTGGTGTTGAGTAAAAAATATAACTAATTAATTCCTCGCTCCAATCTATTTTGGGGGCAGCTTCTGAGAAAGTCCATTTGGTGATGACTCATAAGATTCTCAACACATGTTTCAAATGCTCAATCTGACTTTTTTAATCACAAGAGACATAAATTGGTATTTTTTTTTATTATCCATTCTGAATTAAAAAGACAGCATGGGGCAATTCCTGTTTTATTTATCGGGGAAAGGACGATATAGATTTCGGTGCATTGTTTTGTGTTTATATTTAAGGTTTTTAGATTTGAAGTGTGGCGTATGCGATAAAAAAGATAATGGGATGAGGACGGAAATACTTCATGAACTTTAACTCAAAATATAATGTATCCTCTAATTTTATTTTTTTTGTTCAATTTAATCTCTGAACTTTGGCTTAATGTGTAATGTGGATCATGAACTTTTAATTTCTTCAATGTGGTGGTCCCTAAACTTTTGGTACATATTCAAGTTAATCCCTAAATTGTATAAAAATGTTCAATGTTATCATCACATTGCATATTGGGCTAATGTTCTGGGACCGCACCGACCAAATTAAAAGTTCATGGATCATTTTTTATATTGAACCAAAGTTTAGAGACTCTTTGTGTCATATTTCAATTAGTCGGTGTTAAAAAAACATGTGGTAAGAAGAAAAGACGGGCAACTTTTGTAACCTACCGATGCTTTTATGCAATTGCAACCGTTTTGTTATAGTGTACAATATTGGTGGCATAACGTCTTTTCAAGAACAACTTCATTTTAGTTTATTTCGTACAAAAAATTGGACATCAACAAATAATTATTTCATATCATACTTTGGAACAGATTGAAAAAGATTCGGGGAAAAACCCTTTTTACGATCAACAATATTTTTATATATCCATAAATTTCAAAAAATGATTTATGCTTCTTTAAAGTCAAAATTTAAATTTCAAATTCTTATTCAATCTCTCCACCATTATCATAAGTATCTCCTACTTGAAACTAGAACCCAAGAGCTTAGCGCCCAAATCAAAGACCTCGACTTCGATCTCGATCTCGAGATCCACACCCTGAACTTGAGGGGTGGACCTAGCACCATAGTGGTTGGAGACAAGACTCTAAGACCAAAATTAGGACGGCCCACGGGCTAGACCTCGATCCGTACACATCGAGGCGTGGGGCAAAATTCCAAACCCAGGCACAAAATTTGAACCATAGTGATTGAACTTGAAGTCCTATGTGTGGGATAGCCCTAAGAACATGAATCTCGTAAGGTGTTGGTGTCCTTTGTCAAGTCTCTAAGGTTGCAGGTCTAGCTTCAAGATCCTAGGTTCGACTGTGGGTGCCTAGGTCCCATAATCAGGTCCTAGCCTCGAGGCCCGGGATCAAGTCTCTAAGGTCGTAGGTCAAGTCTCATAGTTTCTTTATTTGATTTGCATTTTTATCTTGAAATTATATATCTCTCTTCAAAGTGAAATGAAAATTTTCCTTTCGACCAATTAAAAAAGCTTTTATGATGTTGTATATTTAGGAAATTCGTTTTAGAGCGATTGATGCTTTCAACTCATGTGGATGAAATAATTAGTAAAAATTCAAGGCTTAAAACGTCAAGGGAAAATGTCATGAAAAGAACGACTAAATATGGTCGTTATCACAAACCAAATTTGAAAAATTGCCCATGGATTCTGTACTTACTTTTCTTTTTCTTTTTTTTTGGTTATTCACTTTCTATACGACGTGAAGGTGCTTTTTCTCCTCTTTTCATTTGTAGCAAACTAGTGCGGAGAAGGAAACGAAATCAAAGCTCTAAATTGATTGTTTCTATATTATAAATTGCCTGTTTGACTTCTCATTCATCAAAAGATCCAAAACGATGTCTTTGACGTTCGCATGATCAAAGCACAAATTGTTCATCCCCACTCCAAAAACCCATATCCAGTAGGGGAAAGGGGGTTGGAAGTTCCAAAACCCACCTCAGCATCCAGATCGACCTCTCTTTCTCATCTTCGTCCTTGTCACCGAGCCGTCATCGCTGGATGCGGATGGCGAGCTAGGCTCTGCAGACGAACGCTTGCGCCTGACCCTGACAGGCTCGTGCTCGGCCGAGCCGATGAGGTGAGGGAAGTTGACCTTTGCCTTGGACCCCCTCATCTTGAAAGCAGCCCGGTCATAGGCCAATGCCGCGTCCTCGGGTGTCTCGTAAGTCCCGAGCCAAATCCTTGCGCCGTTCTTCCTGGGGTCCCTTATCTCCGCTGCGTATTTTCCCCACGTCCGCCTCCTCACTCCTTTATAGTGTGTCTTCTCGACCGGCACTTCTACCTCTTGCCCCACCATCTCCGGTTTCTTCTCCGTCGCCGAACCAATGTTGTTATAACCGACTGTCGTCACTTCGAAATCAAGTTCTTGATTCGAAGACGAAGTCATTGTCCACCCGGAATCAAGCGTGTCACACATAGCGCCGTACATCAACATGTCCTCCGAATCGCCGACTTGTAGAGGCAATTCGCTCCAACTCTCCGACGGTAAGAGATTGCTGAAGCTTGAACTCCTTGAGTACGTGCTTGCAGGAGCTGGTCCAGAAAATGTGGCGTTGACACTATCATCATCATCTTTAAAAAGATGGTCACAAATGGATTTCAAAACATTGAATCGATCGATCTGGAAGGGACTGATGATTTCCTGAAGCATTTTTGTTTTTGGCTAGAAATTTTGTAGCTTTGAGATCACTGAATGTGCAAGACTGGAGGGATGATTTGGTTTCTGAAGTAAGAGTTGAAGAGACCATGGAAGAGGGAGATGTATATAAAGGTTGAACTTGACTGGTGGAGTGGTGGAAGACTGAAGGAGTGACTCTGGATGGAGCTTCTGAGAAAGTGCATTGGGTGATGATGACTCGTGAGATTCACAAAACATGTTTCAAATGCTCAATTTGACTTCTTTTTTTCCTTTCTTTTACCAAGAAAGACATTTGACCCAAGAAAAAAAAAAACCAAGAAAGGCATAAATTGATATTATTTGTTGATGTCCTACTGAATTAAAAAGCAAAAGCATGGGGCACGCTCCGTTTTATTTAATTGGGGGAAGAACAATGATATTATTGCATGCTTTTGTATTTAGTATATGGTTTTTAGATCGGATGTGAGTGCGCCGTATACATCCAATCACATATTATTGCATGCTTGTGATTCAAAAGAAAATTGCAGCACTTGTTCTCTATAAAAATATACGTATTTTTTTTTTTGTGATAATAACTTTTAATAAACGTTGGTAAGCGTGAAGCAATTTTGATTTAAAACTGCACCGGAGTTCAAAATCATGAAAATGCAATTGATTCATGAAACTTTCAAAAGGCACAATCAAATCCTAAAATTTGTTGAACTGATACAATGAAGTCCCCTCCTTAATCAGCGTCCGATTTGGCTAGCTGAAAATGCCAATGTGGCTATTTTATTAAATTTTTTCTTCCGAGTGGCTGTTAACTTTAACTCAAGGATGAATCAATGCCTAAACAATGTTGTTAGTTTTCCAAATCAATGCTCATGTCATTCAAAATTAACCGAAGAGAAAATGCTTTGCTGCCTTGGAAATTAGCAGTATTGTACACATTACTTGTTGAAGAATGATTACTCATGAAAAGTCATGAGAAAAAACAAGTAGAAATTGGCCTAAGAATTTCTTTTTTCAAAAAAGATTTTATTTTGATGTTTTTCCATATAAAAGCAATTAACTTCATGAATGACCATTATTTTCTTAATGAAACATTTCATTTCTGAAAGAAAAGAAAATTAAAGTTTGCATTGTAAATTCCAAAAAAGTAAATGCCATTGGATTGACCTTGATTGAGGAAATGAAGTTCTTCCTGTCCTATTATACGGCAATCAAATACCGTCGTTTGCACTCTTGCCAAAAGAAAGAAAAGAAAAATCAAAGTTTGCATTGTAAATTCATGATTAGACTGGCTTTTGTTCCTCAATTTCCGATCGAATTGGTTGCCCTCAGAAATATGAATCCAGGACATGGGTACTAATGTGCATGATGGAATCGGTTCATCCGTATGTTCTGTGGTGAATCATCGATGTCATTTCATTCAATTTGGTTGCACAAAAATTGATTTGGAGAAAACATCATCTCGGGTCATCCAACGCTTATCCTAATAATCTGTCAAGAAATTCTAACAGTCTCATTCGACATCTCAGTATTGATCGAGATATGATAAGTGACAGTGTAAATCCTGTCATGATTTTTCACTATTGAATGATTTTCTTGGGGAAAATTATCAAAAAAGTCCTAATCCTATCATAATTGTGTCAACTCGGTCCTAAACTTTTTTTTTGTTGCCAATTGAGGCCTAAACCCTCTGCATTTGTGCCAATTCAGCCAATTTTTATTCAAAATCGTTGACATAGTGATGTTGACGCTAACGTGGTAATTTTTAATAATAGCTTAATATTTTTAAATAATTTTTTTCCTGTCAATGTTTTTCCTTCTTCTTGTTGCCGGTGGCGAGGTCGTCGGGCCTTGGCTAATGGCTAGGGGCCTCCCGCTAGCCCTAACAAAAAAAAATTTAAAAAAAAAGATAGGAAAATTTATTTAAAATAAAAATAAGTAAATAAAAAATTCGAAAAAAAATACTAAAATATTATTGAAAATTGCCGCGTCAGCAATTTTCGATCAAAAATTGGTCGGATAGACTGAATTAGCACAAATGCAAAAGGTTTATGATTCAATTGGCAAAAAAAAAAATAATTAAGACTTAATTTGCATAATAGCAATAGGTTGAGGACATTTTTGATAATTTGTTTTTATTTTTCTGTTATTTTGTAGGTGTAACAGTCAAGTGGTATCTTGAGTCAATTTCAAAGATTAGACAATGTTCACCTCTCTAGTCTGATCAAAGGCAAGACCATTCACATTGGGACCAAGAACACCTCATGAAATCACGATTGTGATTAACTTGCTCATTGTTTCGAAATTTAGATAGGAATTCATTTCTCTATCGTTTGGTTATAGCAACGCTCGTTTCGTGTGAAGATCGAACTTTCATCATAACGAAATGGAATGGATGACTAGGTAAAGCGAAAGTTACGTACCAACCGAACCCATACATATGTATTTTCACAAAGCTTTAAACCAATGTCATGCAATGGATCATACTTGACTCCATCAAGACGCTTGAAGTCCTGTTTCTAGATGGTCGGAACCTCGTTCAAGGAAACGCACGAAGAACACCTTTCATTTGGCTTTGGGCCCTCTCCGTCTAATCCCAAGTCTCACAAACGTCGCGAAGGGACACAGTCAACCTCGGGTGCGATGCATGGCAAAGTGGTCATCGCCCAATCAGGAAGCAACACGTGCCTCCATGTATGCACGTCAAATTTTATTTTTCCCTTTCCTATTTAAAAAAATGCTCCCTTGAATAGACATACATACTGTTTATTGAAGTAGGCTAGATTTCTTGCTGTACACAATAATGGCGCTTTCTCTCGAGAAAATATTAGGTGGCCCAGCCCCACCACCTGGCCCAATGAGAAAGCGACATGTGGCTCCACATGTGCGAGTGATCCACGCTGGCCTTAAATCTTATTTTCACCTTTCCATTTTCGTATTTTGAAAAAAAAAAATACTTCCTTTAATAGACGCACTTTTGTTGAAATAAACTAGACCTAATGTTGTGCACACTGATGGGGCTTTTTCTCGAGGAAACGAGTGAAGAGTTGGGGATAGAGAACATTTTTGGTTATTCCTGGCAAACTCCAGAAGGAAACGAAATCAAAGCAACAAATTGATTGTTTCTACATTATGAATTGCCTGTTTGACTTCTCATTCATCAAAAGATCCAAAACGATGTCTTTGAAGTTCGCATGATCAAAGTACAAATTGTTCATCCCCACTCCAAAAACCCATTTCCAATATGGGAAACGGCATTGGAGTTCCAAAATCCTGCTTTGCATCCACATTGACCTCTCTCTTTCTCATCTTCCTCCCCGTCACCGAGCCGTCATCGCTGGATGCGGATGGCGAGCTAGGCTCTGCAGACGAACGCTTGCGCCTGACCCTGACGGGCTCGTGCTCGGCCGAGCCGATGAGGTGAGGGAAGTTGACCTTCGCCTTGGACCCCCTCATCTTAAAAGCTGCCTGGTCATAGGCCAATGCCGCGTCCTCGGGTCTCTCGTAAGTCCCGAGCCAAATCCTCGCCCCGTTCCTCTTGGGGTCCCTTATCTCCGCCGCGTACTTTCCCCACGGCCGCCTCCTCACTCCTTTATAGTGTGTCTTCTCGACCGGCACCTGTACCTCCTGCTCCACCATCTCTGGTTTCTTCTCCGTCGCCGAATCAATGCTGTTAGAATCGAAGGTCGTCACTTTGAAATCTAGTTCTCGATTCGAAGCCAGACCAGTGATGTCATAACCTATGGTCGTCACTTCAAAATCAAGTTCTTGATTCGAAGCCGAAGGCATTGTCCACATGGAATTGAGCGCGCCGCACATAGTGCCGTACACCAACATGTCCTCCGAGTCGTCGGCTTTTAGGGCCAGCTCGCTCCAACTCTCCGTCAGGAAGAGATTGCTGAAGCTGGAACTCCTTGAGTACGTGTTTGCAGGAGCTGGTGCATAAAACGTTGGGTTGACGCCATCGTCATCGTCTTCAAAAAGATGGTCACAGATGGATTTCAGAGCATCGAATCGATCGGTCTCGAAGGGACTGATGATTTCCTGAAGCATTTTCGTCTCTGGCTAGAAATTTGCAGCTTTGAGATCACTGAATGAGGAAGACTGAAGGGGTGATTTGGTTTCTGGAGTAGGAGTGAAGAGAGTTGGAAAGATGATGATAGTGGGAGATGTACATATAGGTTGAGCTCGACTGGTGAAGATTGAAGGGATGACTTTGGATGGAGCTTCTGAGAAAGTGCCATTGTAGTGATGACGACTAAAGAGATTCCCATAACATGTTTCAAATGCTCAGTAAGACTTTTTTAATCACGAAACAAATAAAATGACGAATTTTTTTTTAAAACTTTTGTTATCCTTACTGATTAAAAGGCCAAAGCATGGGGCACGGTCCGTTTTATTTAATTAGGGATGGACAATGCAATTGGTGCATGTGATTCAAAAGGAACTTGCAGAACTGTATTGTTTTCTATTCAAATATCCGTAAGTGTAATTTTTTTTATATATAAAATGGAATAAGTGCACAGAAGTCCTAAGTCGCGAAAATATATTTGCGTCATAAAAATTTCAAAAAAATGTAATCAAGTTCAAAAATTTGCCAAATTGGTACAATGAAGTCTCTCCGTTTTTTTTTTTGGCTCGAAAATGAAGTCTTTCCGTAAACTCCACGCGATTTGGCTAACTGAAAGTGCGGAAGTGGTTATATTTGTATTATTTTCTCTCTCGTATGTGACTATTAGCTTTAAACTGAATTAGAACCAGTACCTTAAACGATGACGTTATTTTGTCCAAATCACAACCTTGTTTGAATTATCCTTCTTGGTTTTGGCGCTGGCGAGAGTGTGGATGAGAGGCGCGGGAGGGTGCGAGTGGGACTGGAGCTGAGTTGGCTGTCCTTACTGGGGACAGTCCAGGAGAGTTGAAGTCGGAGTCGGGTCTGGGCTTCGGCTTTTGCTTGCGTGGTGCATAGTTCGCGTCATGGCAACCAGAGCTTCTTCGAGCTCGCACCGATGGCCATTCGAGCTTCGTCGAGCTCGTGGAGCGAAGGAGATTTGGAGCTCATGGCTTTGGCAGCTAGAGCTTTTTGATAGTAACTGTACATACACTAAACCAAAGCAAATGCTCATGTCTTTCAAAACTAACCATAGAGAAGACACTTCGTGTGGTTTAAAATTAGCAGTATTGTACATATTAGTTGTTAAAGAAAAGCAATTACCTTCACGAATGACCATTATTTTCTTAGTGAAACATTCCATTTATGAAATTCTTTTTACTATAACACAATTTTTTTCTTTTAAAGAATGAACACAATCGGCGTCGAAATTTTTGTGGGATCAAGGAAATTGATTTGGGGGAAGAAAACAATTTAAGGTAAATTAGTTTTTGCCAGTGAATTTAAGGTGATTAGTTACAATTTCCATAAACGAGATATGGTCATTTGCACAAAATTTGATGTCGGAGAAAACATCGTCTCGGGTCACCCAACATATATATCATGATAATTCATCCATAAACTATAAGAATGTCATTCGATATCTCAATATTGTTTGAGATATGACAAGTGATAGTGTACATGCTTCAATGATTTTCACTTGTCGAAGGATCTTCTTTTATTTTTTGGGCGTGGCGATCAAGTGATATCCTGAAGTCGGTTTCACGCACGAGATAAAGTCACCTCCCTAATATGATTAAAGACAACCATCCATATCGAGACCAAGAAACCTCGTGAAATCACGATTTTCATTAACCTACTCATTCTTTTGAAATTTCCATGGAAATTAATTTCTTTGTTGTTTGGTTATAGCAACACTAATTTCGCATGGAGGTCGGGCTTTTGTCATCTAAGTAGCATTGACACTTGCACACCATGTCGACACGTCATTTTTTTTAAAAAAAATAGAGAATTTCAATACGCTAAAATACGTTGTATACCAATTATATATTTTATATACATATGGTAAATATCATGTGTATATAAAAATATCAACGGTGAGTTTTCTTCTTCTTCTTCTTCTTCTTCTTCTTCTTCTTTTTCTTCTTCTATTGTGCTTAGGTTTTTTTTTTTTGGGCTAGCTGGGTATACCAATCTGGGGTGACTGGGTATATGATTTTTTTTTTTCTTTGGTCGAAGGATATATGACTTAAGTGTATATTTTTTTTTATAGATTTACATTTTAATCCCTAATTTATTGAAAATGTTTAAAATTGACCCATGCGTGCTTGAATGGCGTGTCGGAATACTCGGACTTGTGTATCGGAGCACTAACCACGTGCTGGATGTCTAACACATGTTCACCACGTGTTGGATGCGTATCGATGTCCGATACGACATGGAAGCCCCCAAAAAATATCCTTGTTTCCTAATCTGTCGTAACAAAATGGATAGTTAGGTAAAAGAAAAGGTACATACCAATTGAAGTCTTACGTATTTATGGTCACAAAGCTTCAAACTGATGGCATGTAATGGATCATTTCTGACTCCATCAAGACGCTTGAAGTCCAATAGGACGTGTTTCTTGTTGGTCGGAACCTCGTTCAAGGACACACGAAAAACGCCTTCCTTTGGCTTTGGTCCTCTCCATCTAATCCCAAGTCTCACACACGTCTAGAAGGTACAAAGTCAACCTCGTGGGCGATGCGCGGCTGCATTTGACCTGCGACGTTCTTCGATAATCATGCATGCATGCAAAAACATGTATATTAAAAGAATGTAGTTTTCGAAAAGTAATACGGATTTAAAGAATCCTAACGTATGTAAAAGTTCAGGGATTTAATTTATTTTAAATTAGAATTTCACTCCTCGTTTAATACCATGGCGTGTAAATAAATCGTGGTTTCAGCTAGATTTTATTGGGGAAAAGTTGTTTTATAAAAATTTTGTTTCATGGATCTACATTGCTAAAGTATGAATCTCGTCTAATATTTCTTGCACCTATTGTTTTCTATCATTACATGTATTACCCCAAAATTTTTGTTACACTTCTTTTTCTTACATAATGCATCATTAATTGGAAGTTTACAATAACCATCGGACACGATCATATCAATGTCTAATTCAAAACTCTTACGATATAATAATACATGCATGCATGCATTCTGTACTTCATGGTCCTTGCTCAATAAAATTGAAAAAGAACGCAGCCCATCACTTTTTTTAAAATTTTGCATGGGATAGTTAAGAATTAGAATACATTAATTTGTAGCTGATAAGATTACATTTAAATAACTAGAATATCAACATTTGAAACATGTGTTCCATTCTCGACCTTAGTTGGAGCTTCTTGGAAGCTCCAAAAGAAGCAATAAATTAAGAAAAAAGTGCATTTTATGCTTGCTTTAGTCCACATCCTCAACCTATAATTTAAGAAAAAGTGCATTTTATGTTTGCTTCGGCCATTCACATTGACCAACTGAAAGTCTATGTTAGAATATCAAATATTGAACCACGCCTTTATTTAATAGCCTAAGCTTTTTGAACACTTGGCGGTGATCCCACAAAATCTCATATGATATCAAAGCAGGAGCTCCATTTTAAGTGTATTACAATATTTATATTGAACCTTTCCAAGCCCCAATAGTGTTCATCTAACAACTTAAGCGTGTTAGAATAGTAAATATTGAACCACTTCTTCAGCTGATAACTTAAACTTTTAAATAGTTGGCAGTATTTTAAGGATTATGAAGACTATATAAGCTTCTTCATATGCACAATTAAAGGGATATATATATAATCAAAAATACATATAAAAATCTCCTATACATGTCTCGAAAGATCTATCAAATTTACAGAGAACTGATATCAATATTTAATAAATAGCGAGTCAACAAGTACTCTTCTTACAGTTTTATATATAACAATATTATAAGTAACGGTGATACCATATTGATCTTTGCAATTTGGCTTCATAACTTTGGTCGTTGACCATCTGTCGCTTGGACTAGGCGAATGAACGGATTAGACTACTCCAACAAAGGATTATTTGTTAATTAGTTATTTAGTAGTTCGGATAATTTCATGGGTTATTGGATATTTTTTTAAACACATTTTTTTCCATGATAAACAATTTTACTCACTGCTTATTTTCTATTTGGCTGCTATGGATGACTCTACTCCTGGAGTTCCTCTCTTTTCTTTCTGGGTCAATTTTACATACATTTTACAAATTGAGAAACCAACAGCTCTATCGCACTCTAGTTAGTTTCAGCTACTCCTTTTTTTTTTTTTTTTGCAAAAAGATACTTTTAGTGTCAAAAGTTGTGTACGGAGGTCACTTTGGTGCCAAAAGTATCAATCGGATCACTTTAGTATCAAGTCGGAGACAAAAGAATCATTTTGGTACCTCTGGTGAGAATTTCCAGTGAAAAAAAATATACGTGGCATTTTTAATTAATTTTTAAATTTTAATCGTTATTTTAAAAATAAAATAATGAAGTCCACGTGCAACTTCAAATTTCAGAAAAAAAATAAAAAAAAATATTTTTAAAAAAATTAAAAATTAATAGAAAAACTTTAAAATAAAAAATTTATTTAAAATTATGTGGGGAGGGCCAGGGGGTGGCGGTGGCGAGGTTACATCCCTCGTCACCTGGTTAGCCGTTCCTTTTGTTTTTTATTTATTTATAATTTTTAGCTATTTTTTTAAAATTTTCAACTATTTTTCGAATTATTTTAAATAAATAAAATTAAATTTAAAAAGAAAATATCACGATGGACCTCTAGCGAGCCACATCAGCGACATATATTAATAAAAAAGTGCCACGTCAGATTTCCGGCAAAGAATATCGGAGTTGGTACCGAAGTGATCCCTTTTCAAAAAATTTGGTACTGAAGTGATCCGATTGAAACATTTGGCACCAAAGTGATCTCCGTAGACAACTTTTGGCACTAAAAGTGACCTTTTTCCATTTTTTATCTGTCAGATTTATCTAATTAAATAGGTGAAAGTCTTCTTTGACCTGTACCACATAAAGAAAGTTAAGTATGATGAACCAACACCTGAGTTTATCTCGACTTGTCCTATTTTATGGTAACGATGCTTAAGACCAAGTTCATATGAATTGGTAAAGAATATGTAGTTTGATATATTGAAGCAATTGCGAATTTTCAAGCGTTGGCCCAACAATAGCCAAAATAGACCGAATGGGAAAAGGGTTTGTAAATGTGGTTGGGGCTGGAGAATGATTTTAAGGTTACATTTGATCATCTGAATTTCAATCCAAGATAGGGATGGAATAGGATAGGATATGAAGTTTAGAGATGTTGTAATATTTCAACATTCTATCATACATATTGTTTGGTATAAAAGGCATATAAATATAAATAATCCTAAAAATTGCATAAACGAATATGGTAAGAATCTCTCATGACACTTGCCTACTCCACTTTTATTTGCTTATTATTTTTATTAATTTTTCCTCTATCTATTATAAATTAAATTCTTTTTTATTGTTTTCCGTCTATTATTCTCTAATAAAGATACCAAAAATACTGCAATACCCACACTATGGAATAAGTATAAATAAGATACATATATATATATATATATCCAATATATATTATAAGATGGAAAGCAATGCAAATATATAAATAAACATAGGAATTAATGAAAATGAAAGTTTTGTTATTTTTTCATCGGTTTTAATTTTTCATATTAGAATTCAAATATCATCTCTATTCAAATATTATTTTAAGATTATTAATTTAATAATTTTTTATTCGGATTGTATCCCCTTATATCCGACTTTACCTTGTCTTGAACAAGCACCAAACACAAGATCCTAAATTTCATAACGTAGTGCAAGAGTCTTCACTATTATTCACCATCAGAAAAATAAAACTCCTTTTACATCTTGAAGGGATATATCACAAACCGATTTAGAACGATCACACAAATAATAGAAGGAAAATAGACGACGTACGGTTTACCAAAGTTCACCTCGAGAATAGGGCTACGTCATGCAAAGAGATTTCATTATGATATTGATTTTTTCGGGTCGCATAACTCGTTACAATGATCTCTCATACGAGCACAACATATATATGACCTAAAATGGATCCAAAACTTAAGCCTATTATAATCCCTTTGATCTCAAAACAGACGGGTCAACTTAAGTACAAGCCCAACGGGCCAACTTTGACTTGTCAACGGGACCTCCATTTCGGGGCGCTCCCCAAATCCCCGCATTTCATGCGTAGGGGTCACATGTCATCGAATCATATTTCGGTTTCCCTAAATTCATGTGGGCGTGCCCGATATGAGAAACAAGGGTCCTCGAAGTATTCGTCAATTCCAACATATCTCTTATCAATCTTTGTTGTTCCTCAAGTTGGGAAGGAAACCAAAGAGCTTTTCTTTATATTTCTCTGACTACACTTCAAGACTAGGATTTCTTCAGCAGTAACATTGATTGCATTGAAATGCAGGTGGGACTTCTCCGTCAGTGAGAGATCGCTGAAGCTTAAACGATATTCTGATAGGTTTTAGAAGATAAATTGCCTGATTGAGTTTTCATTGATCAAGACAATGTCTTTGAAATTTGCATGATCAAAGTACAAATTGTGCATCCCCACTCCAAAAATCAATATCCAATATGGCATAGGGGATTGGACTTCCAAAATCCACCTCAGCATCCACGTCGATCTCTCTCTTTCTCCTCTTCATGCTCGTCATCGAGTCCTCATCGCTGCACGTGGATGGCGAGCTATTCTTGGTAGACAAACGCTTGCGGCTGACCCTGACAGGCTCGTGCTCGGTCGAGCCAATGAGGTGAGGGAAGTTGACCTTGGCCTTGGATCCCCTCATCTTAAAAGCTGCCCGGTCATAGGCCAAAGCCGCATCCTCGGGCGTCTCGTAAGTTCCGAGCCAAATCCTTGCCCGATTTTTCTTGGGGTCCCTTATCTCTGCCGCATATTTCCCCCACGGCCGCCTCCTCACTCCTTTATAGTGTGTCTTCTCGACTGGCGCTTGTACCTCCTGCTCCACCATCTCCAGCTTCTTCTCCATCGCCGAGCCGACGCCATTATCGTCAACTGTCGTCACTTCAAAATCAAGTTCTTGATTCAAAGCCAGACCAATGCTGTCATAATCAATGGTCGTCACTTCAAAATCAAGTTCTTGATTTGAAGCCAAAGGCATCGTCCACCCGGAATTGAGGGCATCGCACATAGCCCCGTACACCAACATGTCCTCCGAGTCGTCGACTTTTAGGGCCAGTTCGCTCCAACTCTCCGTCAATAACAGATCGCTGAAGCTTGAACTCCTGGGGAACATGTTTGCAGGAGCTGTTGCAGACAAAGTGGCGTTGATACCATCATCATCTTCAAAAAGATGGTCACAAATGGATTTCAAATCATCAAATCGATCGGTCTTGAAG
Source organism: Rhodamnia rubescens (assembly GCA_021437795.1). NCBI lineage: Eukaryota > Viridiplantae > Streptophyta > Magnoliopsida > Myrtales > Myrtaceae > Rhodamnia > Rhodamnia rubescens. Next base: position 2,009,333 of record JAILYA010000052.1, read on the forward strand.
GGACTGATGATTTCCTGAAGCATTTTCGGTCCTGTCTAGGAATTTTGTAGGTTTGAGATCACCGAATGTGGAAGATTGAAGGGAAGATTTGGTTTCTGAAGTAAGAGTGAAGAGTTGAAAAGACCATGAAGGTTGGAGCTATATTTATAGGTTGGGTTTGACTGGTTGAGTGGTGGAAGATTGAAGGGATGATTTTGGATGGAGCTTCTGAGAAAGTGCATTTGGTGATGACTGATGACTGATGACTGATGAGATTGTCAACACATGTTTCAAATGCTCAAATTGACATTTTTGATCACTAAAGACAAAACATATTATTTGGGTATCCGTACTGAATTAAAAAGCCAAAGCGTGGGGCACTCTATGTTTTATTTGATTGGGGAAGGACAATGACATTGGTGCATGCTTTAGTATCAAAATTATGACTTTTCACAATAACATATTGTGCATGTGATTCAAAAGAAAATTGGCGAATTGGATTGTTCTCTGTTCAAATAAACGGATTTTTTTCTGCTAGTAAGTTTTAGTAATGTTGGTAAGTGTCAAAAGAACTGTTGTTTATAAATGGAAAAGTTACCGGAAGAAGAGGGAAGAACAAAAAAAATAAGAAAAATGAAAAATAAGAAATTCAAAAAATATTGATATATTATGTCGCCGGATATCTTGTGCCGGCCGGTGTCCATGTTAGCACCGGCCAGCCAAAATTGATCGAATAAACTGAATTGGCACAATTGCAAAAGATTTAAGACTGAATTGGTATAAAAAAAAAGGTTTAGAACTGAATTGATACAATTGCAATAGATTTAGGATTTTTTTTTGGTAACTTTCCCCATTCAAAACAAACTGTAGAGAAAATGTTGTGTCATTCAAAATCAGCAGCATTGTAATCATTTAGGGATATTTTGTTTATATATACGTCATATATAGGGCTCAGTTCATGCCGAGTTTTAATTAAAAGGAACTCAGTAGTTTAGTGTAGGAATTAGAATGCAATTTTTTTAAGGACGAACACAATTACCGTTGAACTTTGTTTGGGATTAAGGTAATTGATTTGGGGGAGAAAAGAATTTAAGGCAAATGAGTTACAATTTCCATAGAAGCAAATGACAGTGAATTTACATTGATTGAGGAAACGAAGTTTTCCTATATAATTATACCGCAAGCAAGTATTGTCGTTTGCACTCTGGCAAATAAACAATAAAGAAAAGAAAAGACAAGAAAATCAAAGTTTGCATTGTCCTCAATTAGGCAAGGGTGCTACTTTGCATGATGGAATCGGATCATATACGTTCTGAATCATTGATTTCATTTCCTTCGATTTGGTTGCACGAAAAGATGATGTCGGAGAAATTATAAGAACCTCTTTCAACATCTCAGTATTGAACGAGATATGATAAGTGACAGTGTAAATCCTTTAATGGCTTTTCACTATCGTATGATTTTCCTGTTATTTTTTGGGCATAGCGGTCAGGTGATATCTCGAGTCAAATTCACGCACCGGATAAAGTCCGCCTCCCTAGTCTGACAAAGGGCAGACCATTCACATTGGAACTGAGACGCCTCAGGAATCATGATGTTCATTACCCTACTCATTCTTTTGAACTCTTGACGGAAATTCATTTTTTTTTGTCGTTTGGTTATAGTAACGCTAGTTTCGCGTGGAGGCTGGGCTTCCATCAAGACGCTTGAAGTCCAATAGAACGTGTTTCTAGATGGTCGGAATCTCGTTCAAGGAAACACACAAAGAACACCTTCCTTTGGCATTTGGTTCTCTTCATCTAATCCAAAGTCTCACACACGTCTCCAAGGTACAACGTCAACTGCGTGGGCGATGCGTGGGCTACATTTGACCTGCCGCGTTCTTCGATAATCACGCATGCATGCAAAAACATGTATCTGCAAAAAAAAAAAAATTGTATTTTACTTGAACTTTTTTTTAATGTTACCTAGAATTTAAAGATAATAATTTGGATGGGTTACGTGCATAAACCAGCAGTTGCTATTAGAGTTTAGACTTCGCATGCTGTCTTATTGCTTCACAATGGACAAGAAATTTTTTTTTGTATACTTAATAAAGACTTTTTGTTTGGCCATAATTTAAGTGCGGATTTTCAAAAAGTACTGCAGATTTAAACAATTGTGATGTCTGTAAAGGTTCGGAGATTTGATTTATTCTAAATTAAGATCCCGCCCTTCATTTAATATCATGGCATCTAAATAAATCGTAGTTTTAGCTAGATTTTATCGAGGAAAAGTTATTGTTTAAAGATATTAATTTATGGATCTACAATGTAGAAATGTGCATCCCTTCTAATATTTCTGGCACCTAATGTCTTCCATGATATGTGCATACACATATTGCATTAGTAGTTGGGAAGTATAAGGCACCCACTACATACGAGAATCTCGATTTCGGATCCAAAACTCTTTTGATATAACAATACAAGCATGCATGCATTCTGAAGTTATATAGTCCTTGGTCAATAATATAGGAAAACTACAATGGAATGCGACCCATCATTTTTTTTTTCTAATTTTGAATGGGATGATAAGAATTAGAATACATTATTTTATAGCTGCTACATTACATTTAAACAACTAGAATATCAACATTTGAAACATGTGTGCCAGTCTCGACCTTAATTGAAGCTTCTTGGAAACTCCAACAGAAGTAATAAATTAAAAAAAAAACTATATTTTATGTTTGCTTTAAGAGAGTTACTAGCCCGACAATCTGATAGTCTTGTCGGTTATTTTTTACCATTCGGTCTCTCAATCAATGAGTGCTTTATCCAAAACACGTGGTGATGGCGTGTGAATCTACGGTTGAGATTGTCTTGTCTCTAGCAATACTGTCCATAAAGCATTTTCCTTGTTTAATACACATCCTCTTCCCATATGTACTCCTCTTGCTTTGTCCATTCATGGTCACCGAGGGAAAGTCTTCAACCGAACACTTCCCTTGAAAAAACACAAGGAAATGGGAAGAAAATGCTTGGGGGCATTAATATTTCCTAAGAAGGATGAACCCCATTCTCATTTCGACATTCTCGAGTCTATTGGCTATCATCTTCTAGAAGATGACATCTACCTTGACGATGACGTATGCCGTCGGAGCTCGAGCTTCGCTGATTTTTTTAAATTAAGTCTCAAGCTTGATCCGGGTATAAAATGTTAAGGATTTTGACCCCAGATGACTAATACAGAATTGTCTAAGTTCCGTGTATTTCTTTGTTCACATAGTAATGGAGATTAGATAAGCTTATTTATAGGCTTCACCAGTTGACTTTTTAGGGATATGCACAATTAAAAGGAGATATGAATATTCACAATCAAAAGGAGATACAAAAAACCTCCTAGATATATGCATAATTTTGAAATTTATGGAGAATCAAGTGATATATAAAAATCTGCTAGACATGTCTCTAATAAATCTATCGATTTTACAGAGAATTCATATCAACTTTTTTTTTTTTAAAGAAATAACGAGCTAACTAGCAAATACTCTTCTCAAGTATTATACTTAACGATAGTACTATCTTGATCTTTGTAACTTGGCTTCGTAACTTAAGTTAGGCGACATCCACGAGTCGACCATATTGATGATCGCCTTCTTCATTTTTTCACGGAGATCTCATTTTCGTAGATCAATGCATGATTGAGATCTATCGAGGCATCAAAAGCAAGAGAATGAACACAGGAGAAGAAGGAATGACATTGGAGTTCACTCTGACTTGGGTAGTTGCCGCCGTTTGCACCGTAATTGCCGCGATTGAGCAGTTCCTTCACTAGACTAATCTGCAGAAACTTTTGTCCTTCTTTTTTCTTACTTGGTTGCCTTTATCTGCTTCAGACCTTTTGGATTTTTGTGTCAAAGTCCGCTTTGCGAGCGCATGAAGAGATTATTTGCTTGGAAATAGAATGTTCATCGTATGGACTGGTATGTCAAACTCTTATGGCTACTATGTTTACATTGCTCCCAGAAACCACAGGAGAAACATGGAACCTGTCATTAAAAGTTGGGAAATTCCCAGTTCTGAAAATTGACGCATCTTGATTGGTTATCTGATAGTTTCGAGAAGATAAATTGGCTGATTGACTTTTCATTGATCAAGACAATGTCTTTGGAGCTTGCACAATCAAAATAAAAACTGTTCATTCCCACTCAGCAAACCCACATCCAATATGGGAAAGGGGATTGGACTTCCAAAATCCAACTCAGCATCCACGTTGACCTCTCTCTTTCTCCTCTTCGTTCTCGTCATCGAGTCGTCGCCGCCGGATGTGGACGGTGAGCTAGGTTCAGCGGATCGACGCTTGGGTCTGACCCTGATAGGTTCGTACTCGGCCGAGCCGATGAGGTGGGGGAAGTTGAGCTTGGCCTTGGACCCCTCATATTAAAAGCAGCCCGGTCATAGGCAAATGCTGCATCCTCGGGCGTCTCGTATGTCCCGAGCCAAATCCTCGCCCTGTTCTTCTTGGGGTCCCTTATCTCTGCCGCATATTTTCCCCACGGCCGCCTCCTCACCCCTCTATAATGCATCTTCTCGACCGGCACTTGTACCTCACGCTTCACCGTCTCCTGTTTCTCCTCTGTCGCCAGACCAATGCTGTTGATATCAACAGCCGTCACTTTGAAATCAAATTCTTGACTCGAAAGCGAAGGCACCATCCACCCAGAATTGAGCGCATCGCACAAAGCATCATACACCAGCATGTCCTCCGAGTCGTCGACTTTGAGGGGCAGTTCGCTCCAACTGTCCACCAGCAAAAGATTGCTGAAGCTTGAACTCCTTGAACACATGTTTTCGGGAGTTGGTGCATAAAATGCTGCATTAACACCATCATCATCATCTACAAGAAGATGCTCCCAAATGGATTTCGAAACATCGAATCGATTGGTCTCCAAGGGACTTGTGATTTCCTGAAGCATGTTCGTTTTTGGCTAAGAATTTGTAGCTTTGAGATCACTGAATGTGAAAAAAAGATTGAAGGGATGATTTGGTTTCTGAAGTAAGAGTGAAGAATTGAAAAGACCATGAAATCGGGAGATGTACTTATAGGTTGAGCTTGACTGGTTGAGTCGTGGAAGATCGAAGGGATGGCCATGGATGGAGCTTCTGAGAAAGAGCGCCTGGTGAAGACTGATGACTCATAAGATTCTCAACACATGTTTCGAATGCCCCAATTAGACTTTTTTAATTCCGACCAAAAAAAAAAAAAAAAACTTTTTTAATTACAAAAAACATAAATTTTAAAAAATCAAAGCATGGGCCACGTCCCTTTTTATTTTATTGGGGAAGGACAACGATGTTCTCATGCTTCTGTGTATAAACTAAGGTTTTCAAATCTGATGTACGGTGCCGTACAGATCCAATCGCATATGCACGTGATAGAAAGAAAATTGCAGGATGTTTCAACTCTATATATGGTCAAGAATTCTTAACTATTGCATGGGAATGGATTAATGTATATCTTTTCCCTTCCAGTACTTTTCTATTGGAGCTCAAGAAACTTGTCATAACCTACAAATACTTACATACATGCAGTGGGGAAAGCACCATAAAAGTCTTAAACTTATTTCATTGATACTAATTCAGTCATAAGACTTTCGCTTGAACAAATTTTTTTTTTTTTTTGTCGGACAGTTGAGCAAACTTGGTGTCATACGTTTTCGTATTGGTATTAATTCAATCCATCATGCCAATTTAGGCCGAAGATCGCTCACGTGGACGTCGGCCGCCCTACGTGGCACCTCGGTGCACCATATAACCTCCGGAAAGATTTCCCTGCATAGCATGCACAATCGGGGAAAAAGTTCGGGTCGGGACTCTTGATTTTACATCAACCGCTATGAAACTTCGAGAAAATGGTAAATCCACGAGATGTCATAACATCAAAACGGCACAAATTGAGAATAAGAGAGGCGAAGATCAAATGTCACAACCAGAAACAAATCAACATATCCTGTCCTTTCTTAGGAAAAATCAATACATCCAGTCCTTCTTTCTTTCCAGTATTTCAGCTGTACAGTTCACAATTAGAAAGTTCAGCTTACAAAAAGCAAACGAAGCCATTACTCAGAAACCCCCCAGACAATTCACCCCTGAAAACGTAATTGTCCGATCAGATAAAAGATATTCAATATCTGTCGGTGAAAGAACAAAGTTAATGGTCTCTCCATACGCAATTCTAACTATTTTTGTTCTAAATGTTCTACTGCTCCATCTTGACATCCGGTGGAGAACGTCGGGTCATCCTCCAAAGTCCTCAAAAATTCTTCCACATCGAACAGCTCGTCCTCTGCGTATTGGCCAAGCCAGTCGAAATCGACATTGGCTTCGCTCTTCGGCTCCATGTCTCCACCATCCGCATTCGACTTGCCCTCGCGATCGCCGTCCTTAACCTCTGCGCCGCAAGTCAATTCAAACTGAGTTGACCAAGCTGTGGTCTCGCTCGGGGTGCCCGCCGAATAAACAGTGCTTGGGGTACCAGCTGAATAACCAGTGCTCGGGGTGCCAGCCGTATTAGCAGTAGCTCCCACGGGTGTCGTGGCTGTAACAGCCGAATCACCAAAAAACATGGGATGAGACGTGCTGGGGAGATTCAACCTCACACACGGACCGTACATTGCCCTCGCAGCTTCGTCGTAAGCCAGAGAAGCTTCGATTGCAGCTGGGTACGTGCATGGGTGCCGCACTCGAGCATGGGTGCCGCCTTGCATGGGTGTCCCCATGCTCATCGTGGAAAGTGGACCAGCATACCCGCCGCCAAAAGCCGGGAAATCAGCGGTGCGGCGGATGTCCATCGTCACGGCCGTTGTCATCGCCACGGGATACGAGTTGAGGTTGGTGTTGCCATCCAAATCCGGGAAAGTTGGACCACAAATGTATCGTGGAATGACAACTTCATCTTCGTTGAAAGCCCAGGACGTGGCCGGTTGAGCTTGAGTGGCGGCGGTAGTTGAGGGTGGCGGTGCGGCGGAAGAAACGTCGAAGATGTTTGTGTGATCATCGCGGAGCGGGCGTGCCTTCTTTGCTCGTCGATTCTCTTCCTCAAGTTGCACTCGGCCGTGTAGATTCCGGCACACCTTCTTGCTTGCTTCCTTAGCGTCTTTGTTGCTGATCACGCATAATACACAATCTGTGTCCTGCATTATTTTCATCAACCACGTCATGATGAAAATAGTTATTTTACCAATTGATCAAAGAATTCCTTTTATACACTAATCTTATTTTCAATCCATTGTGGGTGGATCATAAATACATTTGTATCATAGCGAAAACCTAAATTCACAAAAAGCGCTAGAATTAAGTAATTTAGCGCCTTCCGCATTCAAACAGACAAGATTGTCAAACGTTGACAAATTTATCATGAAACTGAGTATCATGTCGGAGTATCATGTCTAAGGTATTCATACTGACAAAAGCATTGAGGAAGATATACCAATCAAACGTGTATTTGGGATAATTATTAACCTAACAGAAAAGGGAAAGAAACGCATACATTGTAGGGATGCTTTGAGTACTCGTACATGATCCAAGTGCCCATTATCGGCTTTGTCGGCTTCCGCGCTCGAGTTGGTTTTCGATTTGAAAGTAAAGAGTTTCTTGTAGCCAACTATCTCACCGTGTGAACTCCCGATTTCGTAACTCTGTTCACCCTTCCAAGTACCGGAACCAGCGGTTCTGTCCACTCTCGATTTGCTCTTCTTCTTCAACATGGTGAAAACATAGAATTTCTCATCCCGATCCTTGTCAAAAATCTTCCAAGGATCGCCACCGCCGTACACGTCGCAATCGCGGATGATGTCCAGATCGGGCGGCGATTCTCCATTCAGCCTCCGCATCAAGTAACCAAAAAAGAGTTCATCGTCAGTGGGAAGAAAGCAAAGCCCGCGATACCAAACCACCATCGTTATGAAGTCGAAAGCAATCACAGAATTCGTTCTTCTTCTCTGGCCTTTTTTTTTCGAAAGAGAGATTTTTGCTCTCGTGCTTTTATAAACGTGGACCGACTTCGAACATCTCATCGGCTTAAAGTCAACCAAGTTTAGGAACTTTATCCTCAAGTGAACAGACTCTTAGATGGGTTAACAAGAAACGTCTTTCCTTTGTTAGCAAGAATCCAAAATCATATTTGAATTTCGTTGATTATTTTGAAAATCTAGTTAATAACGATAAACCAAAATGCCGAGAAAAGAGCGAGTGAAAGATCATGATTAACAGGAGATCAGCCCGTGCAAAGTGGGAGTAGTATGACTATCACACGTATCTGCAAACTTAAAAATTGCAAGTAAGGATGACTACATGTAAATCTTTATATCTCTTCTTAAGTCGTACTTGTAAATCCCAGTTGTCTCCGTACTTTCTCACTTTTCGCTTTTTAAACCTTCAAGATTGTATGCGATAATCTCATTTTATGGGACTAAAGTGTGGGGTCCCCTTGTTCTTGATTGAGCAAAAGTCAAGATGTAAAAGACCTAGAATATTTCAATGACTATGAACCCACTAAAATCTCTGATTAAAATTCAACGCCTTCAAATTGAAACATTTTTTAGATATGTTACTCCAATCAGGGATTAAGTGTCTAAGATTGCTAGAATTCAACGAATGATAGTAGTTTCAGAAATGAGTTAATTAATGTCAAGTAAGTTGGTTACATTTTACGAAAAAGGATCTTGCTAATCACCGTTCTTGCGGTACTTGTTAAATATGTTTATTGAAGAAATGTCGATCTTCAATGCATTGTTTGTGGATATCATGAGAACATTTAGTGCATTGAAAATGAAAATATTTTACTTAGTTTGTTGCTTAACAAATAACTTAAGAACATTTTTATAAACAAAAGATCGTAATAAGATTTATGAGTGTCTATTTGAAGATACCACGGATGAATGCATTTGAGAAAGTAATTTTTGCATGGTTAGATTGGAGACCAATAAATTGAGCTGAGCAAGGCGCTGGGCTCACAAACTTGTTCATGTAAATGACTAGTATGTTTAACAGGTGCCTCCTACAAGAATCAGTAAATAATCTTTGAAATAATACTATTACTTATATAGAAACGACCTATCTTCCTTTCATAGGATAAGAGTTACCATACAGCATGTTTTTTTTTTAATCCATAGTAGATTTCAATATAATATTAGTATAGTATAAGATCAAGGTCTCCTAACAAGAACCCCAAATTGATACATTCGTGCCACATTTATCCTTAACTTGTACACCTGTATCACGTTTACCTCAAGCTAATTTTCGTACTACAAAAAATCTCAAATTGCTACACATGTGCCGCATTTATAATCATATCATATTTACCTTAAACTATTTTAAATTTGAATTTTTTTGGGATAAATGTGGCACAGGTGCCCCCGCTTGGAAGCAAACTTGGCTTGGTTGTACCAATTTGAGAGTTTTTGGGACATAAAAATTATTTCGGGATACTTGCAGCATGAGTATACCAATATAGCATAAATTTGTTTCGTGTGAGGTGCAAATATCTTCTCAACTTTCTTGAAAAATAAAGATAATTATCCCTTATAAATTCATATACACATCTACATATATTGTGTGCACATATAAAACATATGAACAGGAGATCAGGATGTGTACACGGGAAGCAGATCATACTCCCACGTTTGATGGAGTGTCGTCTTGAATCTTGATAAGTGCGGCATAAATTGTACCGCGTGGCATGATATTATTGGAGGACTTCATTGATTGAAAGCCACTTCACCGTTACTCCTATCTCTTAATTCCCTCGAGTAATCTTGCGAACATCATAATTTTCTTTTAAAAGTTAAAATGGACTAAAAATTTGTAAAAACACGGTTGCTTACTGTGAATTAAAAAAAACAAAATCTTATAATTCACTAAACATCTAAAAGGATTGACAGGAAAGCCAATGTTAATGAATGTTCGGAATAAACAATGTAAGGAATACAAATAATTGACCATCACAAAGTCGAATCATATGTGCAATTTTGTAAATGTAGCTGAACAATTTTATATTAGTCAATACTGTTAGAAAGTCCAACCCAAAAGCTTAAGTCGTTAGGTGGAGGGAGACCACATGAATATAAAGAGCATATAAGACCCGTTCTTAAGCGATATGGGACAACAACTTCAACACCCCCTCTCACGTGCAAGCCGGATTACGAGCGGGGCACGTGGAATTTGACTAAAATAAGGGGATGGACACACGCACATTCGCGAAAGGGATAAACCTGGCTATGATACCATGTTAGAAAGTCCAACCCAAAAGCTTAAGCTGTTAGGTGGAGGGAGACCACATTAATATAAAGAGCATATAAGACCCGTTCTTAGCGATGTGGGACAACAACTTCAACAAATACTAGCAAGACAAAATGTTGTATGACAATGTGAGGACATCTTTGAATATATGTAAAACACGATGACGTTTTGACTATTTAAAAGAATCTGTAATACCTCGACCAAAAAAATAATCTCCAATACTCAACTTTAATTCACTAGTCATAATAACAGAATTGACAAATTACTAACAATTCAATTGTCTTGGAATCTTGTTCTACAAAAAATTTGTCTTGGAATCTAAGAAATTTAGAGCATGAAGTGGAGAAGAATTAAAATACATTGCTACCAAGTATTGCGAGATCCTTCGCATGCATTATTCACGTGTCCGACTACATACAGCCTAGTATAAGGTATAACCGTCGCCATGCGGCCTTATCCCTATATTCTCGATCGGCTTCGATAACCGCTCTCCTTATCCTTTAAATGATTTAAAGCACTAACTTAACTACTCCGCATAATTGTCGAAGAGACGTAACGACATCATGGTGTCGCCAACGTTTTCACCTGGCTTGCTATCGGTTTATCGTGCTTTTGGCTACATGAGTTTTTTCTTGGGCTTCGCAATATCCAGTGGGCTTCGCAACCATTTAAGGCCCAAGTCGATTTTCGTTTTCAACATATCCCCCTTCATCAAAAGAATTAACATCGATGAATCGGCTCATTTGAAACCCGTACGACTTCACTTGCCTCCTCTTCACGATTGACCTTCTATCTTCTTATGTGACGTGTGCCTCATTCACCGTGATTTCATCATTACTAACTCCTGACGATCCATTATATCCCTTAGGATCTCACGCCTTCCTTTAATCCCAAATCATTCTCCAAGATACGATTTTTATTCCGATCTCCAGCTTATCTGCAATCTTCGACCTTAAAACCCCAAATTCATGGCCATGGCAGCAAAAGACCAACCAATGCGCATCCCTTCTAATATTTCTTACACCTAATGTCTTCCATGTTTATATATATACATATATAATGCATGCATTCTGAATTTTATAGTCCTTGGTCAATAAGATAAGAAAATTATAATGGAATTCGACCCATCATTTGTTTTTTCCTAATTTTGAATGGTATAATAAGAATTAGAATACATTATTTTATTAAACAACTAGAATATCAACATTTGAAACATGTGTTCCAGTCTCGACCTTAATTGAAGCTTCTTAGAAACTCCAAAAGAAGTAATAAATTAAGCAAAAACTACATTTTATGTTTGCTTTAATCCACATCATTCTACCCATATGTACTTCTCTTGCTTTGTCCATTCATGGTCGCCCAGGGGAAGTTTGCAACCGAACACTCTCTTGAAAAAAACAACCAACAAGGAAAGGGGAAGAAAATGCTTGCGGGCATTAATATTTCCTAAGAAGGATGAACCCCATTCTCATTTCGTATAGTAATGAAGATTAGATGAGCTTATTTATAGGCTTCACCATATGACTATTCAGGGATATGCACAATCAAAGGGAGATACGAATATTCACAATCAAAAGAGATACAAAAAAACCTCCTAGATATATGCACAATCTTGAAATCTAAGGAGAATCAACTGATATATAAAAATCTTCTACACATGTCGCTAATAAATCTATTGACTTTTCAGGGAATTCATATCAACTTTTTTTTATTATAAGTAACGAGTTAACTAGCAAATACTCTTCTTAAGTATTATACTTAACGACAGTACTATCTTGATTTTTGCAATTTGGCTTCGTAACTTAAGTTAGGCGACATCCACGAGTCAACCATTGATGCTGTTGCTCAAAAACCACTTAATTTCAATGAAGCAAAGGGGCTGTTTTACATATTGTTATCAGATTATCCATTCAATAAGTCAACTGGGGACTGCTTAAGCTCGGCCCTCAGGTCGTTGACCATCTATCTGCTTGGACTAGGCGGATAAAGGGATTAGGCTACTCCACCAAGGATTATTTTTTCGATCTATCACATTTAACTAATAAACTAGATGAAAGTCTTCTTTGACCTGTACTTTATAAGGAAAGTAAGTACGTTGAGCCAACACATGAGTTTATTTCGACTTTTCTTTTCATGGCCACGATGCTTGATTAAGACCAAGTTTGTTTGAATTCACAGGGAAGATGCAATTTGATGTCTTGAAGCAATTACGGATTTACAAGCGGAAGTGGTGCTCCAAAAGAGATTTCTGTCGAATCGGAAAGACCTTTAGATACTCTTGAAACACGAGATCATTGTCCGTGTGGGCGAATCACCGCGTGCCCAAAGGATGTACAGAATCCAATTCATGATCTCTCTATTTTTTTTTTTTCATGGAGATCTCGTTTTCGTAGATCAATGCATGATTGAGATTTACCGAGGCATCGAAAGCAAGAGAAAGCATGTTGTCGCGGCAGGATGGGAATTGAGGTTGGCGTCGCCAGCAAAATCCAGGGAAGTGGGACTGCAGATGCGTCGTGGAATGACAACTTTGTCTTGGTTGAAAGGCGGGAAAGTGGAATGTTGATCTTGAGCGATGGCGGTGGTTGAGGGTGGCGATTCAACGGAAGGATGGGCGACCGGGTTTGTGTGATCATCACGGAGCGAGCGCGCCTTCTTGTTTGCTGCCTCAGCTTATTTGTTGTTGATTACGCATAAGACACGCTCCATTTCTGGCAATATTTTATAGAAAAAAATTATCCTTTTCCTTTGATTACAAAAGGGAAAACAAACTATTAAACAAAAAAAGTACCAATATGAAAAAATTAAAGAATATTTATGGCCTAAAAATACACATGCAACCTATAGCAATGGCCAAATCGGTTTTACGACAAAAGCACGCTTTCAGATCGACCACATCATAATGAATTGTCAAGCAATTAACTGATTAGTCAAACAATTCCTTTTATACCCTAATCTTTTTGGCGGTCCATTGCTGATGGATCAGAAACACATTCTATATTATCGATCAAACCCTAACAACTGATAGAACTAGTTAGGATCCATAAAAAAGCACCAGAAGTAAATCAGCGCCTTATGTTTTCGAACATACAAGATTGTCAAACGTCGTGTCTTACGGAATTCCTATCGACAAATGCATTAATGAAAGATGTGCCAACAAAATGTGTATTTGAGATAATTAGTAACCTAAAAGAAAATGGAAAGAAATACATACATTGTGGAGATGTTTTGACTTTTGAGTACTCGTAAATGATCCAAGTGCCCATTCTGGGCTTTGTCGGCTTCCACGCTCGAGCTGGCTTTCGATTTGAAAGTAAAGAATTTCTTGTAGCCAACAACCCCACTTTGTGAATTCTTGATTTGTAACTCTGCTCGCCCTTCTAAGTACCCAAGCTGGCAGATCCCTGTCCACTCTCGATTTTTTCTTTTTCTTCAACATGGTGAAAACATAGAACTTCTCGTCCCAGTCCTTGCCAAAGATCTTCCAGGGATCACCGCCGCTATACATATATATCTGCAACTAGCAAATTGCCTGGATAACTCATATTTTAAGTTACGATAGCTTGGCGACTACGCCGGGAAATACTCTTAATTTTTCAAAAAAATTAAAGAACCTAGTGGACTTAGGCCTAAATTTTTTCATGAAAAATTCCTTGATTTCGTGATGTGGATTGGTCCCTAATTTTTTTAGGTGTTAAATATTCTTGCAAGTTATGATAAATGCAATGCTTGCTGACCTTTGTTAAGTAGGATCGAGAAGTTTAAATTCTTTGCAAAAATTGAAAGGTTGGACGACTTAAACCGTTGTGCATGCCTTTTTGATTTTTTGCACTACACGAACCCGACTTTTTAGAAAAATTTAGGATAATATCAAAATGAGAATCTCCCTGGCTTCAATTCAGAAGAATGAATGAACTTGTCTTCAATCCCCAGTTTTTCGTGTTGAGGAGTACCCGCCCTAGCTATAATACAATGACACGGGATGGAACCTTGCCCCGGGGTTAAACAAGACCAATATAATTTGGTACGGTTCGTCATTGGGACTTCATTTTGCAAATTCATAGCAATCCACCGAGCACTTATTTTGCGCATGTCTATGTGTTTGTCTTAACATTGGTGAAGTAAGCTTCCCAAACCTTTCTCTCCCAATTTACTTATCCCGCATACTATTTTGGACGGCCCATGGCATGTTAGGTTGGTGGTGTCTTGATCTATTACGTCATGGGAAGCAAACCGAATCGTTATGATGCCCAAGTCAATTTTGGGCGAGTGGTTGACTCAGCTAGACGACATAGCTTATGAGTACGTGGAGCGTAGATTCAGGCATTTGCTACCATTACTGGATATTGAGGTTTGCACCGGCCTCATTCAAGCGGTCGCAAATTTCTAGTGCCTAATACCACCTTCATATTTGGTAAACACGAACTTACTCCTACTTTGGAAGAATATAGCATGCTTATTGGAAAATCCTTTGATTCAGAACTCGTTAGCCCCTATATCGATACAGATTCTCCACTTTTATTGGCTGAATTTTTTAGGACCCAAATTGATGCAATTCCAAAAGTTTTGAAAGCGATGGAAATTTCCGTTTCTCATTTTTAACTGAATGTTTTAATCAAGCTTCGTCTTTACAAAAGGGTAAAATTTTCTTGCTTGATTTCTTTGGATTAGTAATCTTTCCGTTTTGCTGAAATTTTATCAATCCAAGGATGGCCTATTTGGTTCGCCAAGTTTGTGAAGAGAAAAATTTCGTCAATAAATTGATGGAAACTTGTATTTCCCTCACTAAATAAAAGCAAGGTAACTGAAAGACCTTTCAAGCTCCAACTGAACTTTTGCAAATATGATTCCTTTCTCACGTGAGAGGGTGTCAAAGTCTTGTAATGGCTGAAAAACTCAGAATTTTTGTTCCCCCATCATAGTTTTCAAAATCAACAAAAGCAAACTCCGGATTATCACTTTTCCGAATGGTTGGGCTTCATGAAGGATTCGGATCTTCAAGATTTCTGATGGAATGCTAGTTGGTTCCAAAATAATGTAGCTCGTATATCATGCAGATACACCAAGCTGGTTCCTTTACTCAAACTTTTGCAAGTTAATTATTTGAACTTAAGTTGCGAATTAGTAGAGGTTGGGAGAGCTCGAACTAGGTTAGTTAATTAATTATTCCGGTAATCCATTTACCTGAAATCTCGAGTAGTTGGATTAGATTCTTGTTCACCTAACTGATTTGGACAATCTTCTCCAAATGCTTGATCAGATTTGACAATAAATCAAACTTCTTTGAAATTCGATGACCAGTATGAGAGCTTTCTAAAGATAGCCCTTTCGCTCAAACCAGGCTTTTGATATTGAGATGTCACCCTTTTAATCACAATTTTAATCATGAATGTGCCAAAAGAACTTGAGATTTTTCCTTGTCAAGTAATATTTCCGTGTACATCTTATTACAATTCACAAAATTTTCAATCCTTGAGAGTCGCCACAATTAGGATTGAAATGATGGATATATCACTACAGTAAGACATCACGCGTACATAACTTCAAGCATTACTCCACGTCAAACTTTTCCCAGTCAATAGTTCAATTTCATAATGATTATCTCCAATCCTTCCATCGTGACAATTTATGATGTACTTATAGATTAAAATGACCTTTATATTTGGGGGATAAGATATAAGTAAAATACTAAAGAGGGATCAATTTCAAAATCACATTCATGAATCAATAGGTAAAATGGGCAGAGGGGTAGACAAGAACCCATATTTTTAAAACGTGGAATGAGCAAAACAACAACAGATTTTTGGAGAAGGAAAATGATAAGCTGGCCGCACGGTCAGTTCTTCAAAAGTGACGGTGCGGTCTGCACCACATATTTTTGTGAAGGAAACCGGACGACTCGCTTCTCCAGTCTTCTTGGTATAGTAGAAGGGTTCCCCTTCGGTAAAAAGATTTTGGATGCTAGTCCCACATCAAGACGTCCGGTTTCCTTCACAAAAATATGTGGTGCAAACCGCACCGTCATTTTTTGAAAAACTAACGGTGGGGTCAACTTGTCATTTTCCTTGGAGAAATACTCAATATGTTAGAAGAAACTGTCTTTCCTCTTTTGGCAAGAATCCTGGCGTGATGAAATTATATGAATTGCTTTGATTATTTGAAAATCAGGTCAATAATGATGAACGAAAAGTGCAAAGGAAAGAGCGATTTGAGGACACTGGTTACTGGGTTAGTGGGTGGCCAACTAAATATAAATATCTTTTCAAATGTTTTCTTGTTAGCGTTAAAATCACGAAAAAAACCCAAACTGATATATTTGTGATAAATTTACCGCAAGCTATTTTTTGACCACTAAAATTCCTAAAATGGTACACCCGTGATAAATTGCTTGAGTTAGATGACACGTGACGGTTGAGGAATGTACTAATTTTGGGTTTTTACCCTCTATTGTCGCAATTGTATCAATTTGGAATATTAATTTTATTAATCCAATTTTAGAAAAATGACGGAGAGTAAATTTATTGCGGATATATCAGCTTAAGGTTTTTGGTGGTTAAAAAGTTAGTTTTGGATAAATTTGTCACAAATGTACCATTTGGGTTTTCTTTGTCAAAAAATTAATTTGAGATAAATTTGTCATAAATGTACTAATTTAAGGTTTTTCGTGATATTAGCCATTCTTCTTGTGTACACAAAAATGGTAAAAGGAGATTACCCCGTGCCAGTAGGAGTAATATGACTAGTCTCACATATCTGGAAACCAACAGATTGCAAGTAAGGGTCATGTAAATCTTTATATATCTGTTTAAGTCATGCTCAAAAATCTCAATTGCCTTTGTACTTTCTACTTTTCAATTTTTTTACTCTGGATGGCAGGCTTTAATCTCATTTTGTAGTAATAAATTGTACGACATGTTTGTTCTTGACTAAGAAAAAAGTAGAAAATATTCATTCGATTCTTCGAAATTTGAAGTATCATCCAAGTTTTTTTTTTTAAATGCAAAAAGTATTTAAGAATTTACGTGCCAACGTATGTATGTCACGAAAGGGTCAGGTTTTTGGAATAAAAATAAGGGTGCATTTGTTTTTGTTGCAATACGAATCATTTGAAAATATTTTTCTAAAAATAACCGATTATATCTCTTACAAAAATGAATGAATGAATGATAAACACTTTCCTCATTCACAAAAATGTTTTGTCAGAATTGTTCTCTACAATGAAAGTATTTTTCATTAACTAATTATTTCAAGCAATACATCATTCATTCTCGGGAAAATATTTTTTAAGTCATTCATTTTTTAGCGAAACAAAGAAAATCATTCATTTTTCGCAAAATAAATAGATCCTAAAAGTCAAAAAGGTAAGCTCCAAAAAGTGTAATTAAAACGTGACACATGTGGTGGACTCAAGAGAGATTGCCGATGGCCGTCGCACCCCTACCGCTAGATCTACAAGGATAAACGATGACCAACATAAAACTAATTCCACTAAATGGGGATTTTATAAGTTTCCTAATCGAATGCTTTATTCAGTGTAATGTAAACTCTTTCTTAATCGTTGCTGTCCACAGAGGCTTCCAATAAGGCACAACCACCTATATCCAGAGAGTTATAGAAAAGAGATTAATCACTAAGAAAAATATTACACACTTGTATTTGCACATTTATCAGTTAAGAGGCCGTTCATTCTGCCATTCTTTTTCGAAAAAGCTTCCTTTTCTTTTCTTTTCTTTTTTGCGGCTAAACTTACAAAGAACACGCAATGCCTGTAAGTGATTAACGAGCTTAAAGGGCCTATTCCGTTATAGAACTGGAAGCGAGTGAACTTAAGCCGAGGGCTGATCGATCATCATTCATTTCCTTACAGGGAAGAGAGAACTTCCGCAAGCAAAACGATGCTCGAAATTTTTAATTAGAGTAGAGTTCAAAAGATGTCATATAAGCCGAGCTGCATATATGCAGGTGGTGCACCATATAACCTCTGAGAAAGATTTCCCCGCATAGCATGCACAATCGGGGAGAAAGTTCGGGTCGGGATTCTTGATTTTATATCAACCGCTATGAAACTTCGAGAAAATGGTAAACCAATATATCCTGTCCTTTCTTCGGAAAAATCAATATATCCAGTCCTTCTTTCTTTCCAGTATTCCAGCTGTGCAGTTCACAATTAGAGAGTTCAGCTTCAAAAAAGCAAACGAAACCATTACTCAGAAACCCCCCCAGACAATTCACCCATGAAAACGTAATTGTCCGATCAGATAAAAGATATTCAATATCTGTCAGTGAAAGAACAAAGTTAATGCTCTCTCCATACGCAATTCTAACTATTTGTGTTCTGAATGATCTACTGCTCCATCTTGACATCCGGTGGAGAACGTCGGGTCATCCTCCAAAGTCCTCAACAATTCGTCAACATCGAACAGCTCCTCCTCTGCGTATTCGCTAAGCCAGTCGAAATC
Source organism: Rhodamnia rubescens (assembly GCA_021437795.1). NCBI lineage: Eukaryota > Viridiplantae > Streptophyta > Magnoliopsida > Myrtales > Myrtaceae > Rhodamnia > Rhodamnia rubescens. The sequence goes on from JAILYA010000052.1 coordinate 2,028,048, forward strand.
GACATGGGCTTCGCTCTTTGGCTCCATGTCTCCACCATCCGCATTCGACTCGCCCTCGCGATCGCCGTCCTTAACCTCTGCGCCGCAAGTCAATTCACACTGAGTTGACCAAGCCATGGTCTCGCTCGGGGTGCCCACCGAATAAACAGTGCTTGGGGTACCAGCTGAATAACCGGTGCTCGGGGTACCAGCTGTATTAGCAGTAACGGCCGCAGGTGTCGTGGCTGCGACAGCCGAATCACCGAAAGACATGGGATGAGACATGATGGGGAGATTCAACCTCGCACACGGACCGTACATTGCCCTCGCAGCTTCATCGTAAGCCAGAGCGGCTTCGATTGCAGTTGGGTACGTGCATGGGTGCCACACTCGAGCATGGGTGCCGCCGTGCATGGGTGCCGCCGTGCTCATCGTGGAAAGTCCACCAGCATTCCCGCCGCCAAAAGCCGGGAAATCAGCAGTGCAGTGGATGTCCATCGTCACGGCCGTTGTCATCGCCACGGGATGCAAGTTGAGGTTGGTGTCGCCATCCAAATCCGGGAAAGTTGGATCGCAAATGTATCGTGGAATGACAACTTCATCTTCGTTGAAAGCCCAGGATGTGGTCGGTTGAGCTTGAGTGGCGATGGTAGTTGACGGTGGCGATGCGGCGGAAGAAACGTCGAAGATGTTTGTGTGATCATCGCAGAGTGGGCGTGCCTTCTTTGCTCGTCGATTCTCTTCCTCAAGTTGCACTCGGCCGTGTAGATTCCGGCACACCTTCTTGCTTGCTTCCTTAGCGTCTTTATTGCTGATCACGCATAATACACAATCTGTGTCCTGCATTATTTTCATCAACCACGTCATGATGAAAATAGTTATTTGTGGCTCTTTGCAATTTACCAATTGATCAAAGAATTCCTTTTTATGCACTTAATTTATTTTCAGTCCATTGTGGGTGGATCATAAACACATTTGTATCACAGCGAACACATAAATTCCCAAAAAGTACTACAATTAAGTAATTTAGCGCCTTCCGCATTCAAACATACAAGATTGTCAAACGTTGACAAATTTATCATGGAACGAGTATCATGTCAGAGTATGCTGTCTAAGGTATTCATACTAACAAAAGCATTGAGGAAGATATAACAATCAAACGTGTATTTGGGATAATTATTAACCTAACAAAAAAGAGAAAGAAACGCATACATTGTAGGGATGCTTCGAGTACTCGTACATGATCCAGTGCCCATTGTCGGCCTTGTCGGCTTCCGCGCTCGAGCTGGTTTTCGATTTGAAAGTAAAGAGTTTCTTATAGCCAACTACTTCACCGTGCAAACCCCTAATTTTGTAACTCTGTTCGCCCTTCCAAGTGCCGGAGCCGGCAGTCCTATCCACTCTCGATTTGTTCTTCTTCTTCAACATGGTGAAAACATAGAACTTCTCATCCCGATCCTTGTCAAAAATCTTCCAAGGATCGCCACCGCCGTACACATCGCAATCACGGACGATGTCTAGATCGGGCAGCGATTCTCCATTCAGCCTCCGCATCAAGTAACCAAAAAAGAGTTCTTCGTCAGTGGGAAGAAAGCAAAGCCCGCGATACCAAGCCACCATTGTAATTAACTCAAAAGCAATGACAGAATTTCTTCTTCTTCTTCTCTGGTTTTTCGTTTTCGAAAGAGAGAATTTTGCTCTCGTGCTTTTATAAACGTGGACCGACTCCGAACATCTCATCGGCTTAAAGTCAACCAAGTTTGGGAACTTTATCCTCAAGTGAACAGATTCTTAGATGGGTTAACAAGAAACGTCTTTCCTCTATTAGCAAGAATCCAAAATCATATTATTTGAATTTCGTTGATTATTTTGAAAATCTAGTTAGTAACGATAAACCAAAATGCAGAGATCTGCCCGTGCAAAGTGGGAGTAGTGTCACTATCACACGTATCTGCAAACTGACAAATTGCAGGTAAGGATGACTACATGTAAATCTTTATATCTCTTCTTAAGTCATACTTGAAAATCCCAGTTGTCTTCGTACTTTCTCACTTTTCATTTTTTTAACCTTCAAGATTGTATGCGATATTCACATTCTATGGGACTAAGTCGTATGGCCCCTTTGTTCTTGATTGAGCAGAAGTCAAGATGCAAAATCTCTTATTAAATTTCAACCCCTTCAAATTGAAACATTTTAGAGATATGTTATTTGAATCAGGGATTAAGTGTCTAAGATTACTAGAATTCAATGAATGATAGAAATTTCTGAAATGAGTTAATAAATGTCAAGTAAGTTGGTTACATATTACTAAAAAGGGTCTTGCTAATCACCGTTCTAGCGGTACTCGTTAAATATGTTTATTGAAGCAATTTTCGATCTTCGATGTATTGACTGTGCATATCATGAGAACATTTAGTGTATCGATAATATTTTATTTAGTTTGTTGCTTAACAAATAACTTAAGAGCATTTTTATAAACAAAAGATCATAATAAGATTTATGAGTGTCTATTTGAAGATACTATTGATGAATACATTTGAGAAAGTAATTTTTGCATGGTAAGATTCGAGAACAATAAATTGCACTGAGCAAGGTGCTGAGGTCACAAACTTGTTCTTGGGTAAATATCTAATTCCATGTGGGTAGATGTAAATGACCAGTATGTTTAACAGGTGCATCCAACAAGAATCTATAAATAATCTTTGAAATAATAATATTACTTATATAGGAACGACCAATCTTCCTTTCATACGATAAAACTTACCATATAGCATGTTTTTTTTTTTGCATAGTAGATTTCAATATATTATTAGTATAGTACAAGGTCAAGGACCCATAATAACAAGAACCCCAAATTGATACATTTGTACCCCATTTATCCTGAATTTATACACATGTATCACATTTATACCAAACTAATTTTTGTGCCTCAAAAATCTCAAATTGCTACACCCGTGCCACATTTATAATCATGTCACATTTACCCTAAACTGTTCTAAATCTGATTTTTTTTTTGATAAATGTGACACAGGTGCCCTCGCTAGGAAGCAAACTTGGCTCGATTGTACCAATTTGAGAGTTTTTTGGACATAAATTTTTTTTTTCGGGTAATTATGGCATGAGTACACCAATTTAGCATAAATTTGTTTCGTGTGAGGTGCAAATATCTTCTCAACTTTCTTGAAAAATAAAGATAATTATCCCTTATAAATTCATATACACATCTACATATATTATGTACACATATAAAATATGTGAACAGGAGATCAGGATGTGTACGCGGGAAGGAGATCATACTCCCATGTTTGATGGAATGTTATCTCGAATCTTGATAATTGCTGGCATAAATTGTACTGGGTGGCATGATATTATTGGAGGACTTCACTAATGGAAAGCCACTTTTATCCACTACTATGAAGTACAACGAGATCCTTCGCATACGCCATACACATGTCAGATAAGAGATGGATGCAAGTAATTTTTAGTAGGAGAATAGAGATATGAATTTGAAAGTGTGAGGGATGAACTGCATGATATTATGAGATTCGATATATAATTCGAAGATATGGAACTTTATAAATATAACGTTTAAATACCATCTTTGCATTTTCCTATTACAAAAAGGCAACTAGGTGGGGGATACCAAATTAAAAACTTCAATTTATATTGTATAAGTAAATGACCAAGTAGCTAGCAACAATGTGGTCATACTTCTTGTCCAAGGACCGAAGTATTTTCTCAACAACTCGAACATCAGGAACATCTTCACCATTCCTTTTTATCTGGTTGACAATTACTAAAGCTCTTGTGAAATAATCAGCAATCAACTCAAATTCTTTCATATGGATTACTTCAAATTAATCTCTAAGAGTTTGAAGATGAATCTTCTTCACTTTCTCAACTCCTTGATGTGTGTTGTGAAGAATCTCCCATGCCTCTTTAGATGTTGTGGCATTCGGCACTTCTTGAATATGGAATCAACTAAGGCTTGATAGATAGTCGATAGAGCAAATTGGTCTTTTGTTCGAACCTTCTCCAGGGCATTCCTCTTAATCCGGTTCAACGTGGCTTCGTCGTCCGGCTCATCACAGCCGGTGTTGACCATTTCCTATACACCATGGGCGCCGAGCAAGGCTCTCTTTTTAGAAGCCCAATTACCAAAATTTTCTTTGGTAAGACAAGGATACTAGAGAGGAAGATGAGTGTTTGTAGCCATGATCACAAACCGTAAGTTTTCACGAAAAATCGTAAGCTCTAATACCAATTTGATGGGATAAATCGAAAGTGAGGCTCTAAACATACACTCACCACTCAACTCAACTCACGAAGGAGGAGGAGACGAATATGACTTTTCAATATTTTGTATTCACAATCGATTCATCCATATCAAAATGATTATAAGACACGCCTATTTATAAGCTTGAAACATGACTCTTAATCTACTCTAGATATATGAATAGACAAGATGTAAATATATTACATTAACTACACATCCGAATACGAATAAACTCTTGAAAGACTCAACTAATAATGACTCTTGAAAATTACACAATAATTAAGATAAGTTCTGGTTCGTACACAAGTTCATGCATGCGTCTAGGGAGTTGAATGGTCATAGTTCATGTATCGATAGCATTCACGAATTTGATTTAATTTCTAGCAATCCTTACGCCGTTCTTCTTGGGGTCTCTTATCTCCTCGGCGTATTTCCCCCACAGCCGCCTCCTCACTCCTCTATATTGCGTCTTCTTGACCGACGCGTTCATCTCATGCTCCACCATCTCCGGCCTCTTATGCACCTCCGGACCAATGCCGCCATAAGCATCGGTCATCACCTCACAACCAAGTTCTTGATTCGAAGCCGAAGGCATCACCCACCCAGAACTGAGAGCATCGCATTGCGCAAAGCTTCATACACCAACATGTCCTCCGAGTCGTCGACTTTCTGAGGAAGTTCGCTCCAACTTTCCGCTAGCAAAAGATCACCGAACATCGAACTCCTTGCCGCAAAAACTTTAGCATTCTCAACAAAAACATTATCATCCTGAAGAAGCTGATCGAAGAATTGATTTCAAAACATCGGATTGATGGGTTTCAGGGGGACTCATGATTTCTGGAAGCACTTTCTAATGACGGTCAAGGAGCTATTGACTTGTGTATAGCTTGTAATCGTTGATGATTGAAGAAGGGCTAGCGAGAAATAGTTGAGAGGATGACCAAATATAGGTTGATCTACCTTGAAAAATCATTAAAAGAAATCTATCATTGAATCTAATTTTTGTTATATAATAAGCTCCCTTATTGCAGTTGCTGAGAAGGTGCCTCCGCATTGATGGTCAGATTTTAGGTACCTGTTTTGATTGTTGAATTCCTATTTATTTAATGGACGGTCCATATAGAACAATGTACTGTTGCCTTATCATGATACGAAATTATATAATTCGAGGTAGGGTACGTTTCTTTGTCGATTGCCATAGTGGCAATTGGGGATAATTATCAAAAAAATCTTAAATTTATTGTAATTGTGACAATTCAGTCATAAACTCTCTTTTTGTCAAATCAGTACTAAACCTTTTTCAAATGTGCCAATTCAGTCGTCTAGCCAATTTTGCCATCTAGCGCCGACTTGGATGTCGACCGGCGCCGGCCGTCCGGTAACATACTATTTTAATAATTTTTTTTGTGTGAACTTTTTAAAATTATTTACTTCCTTTTTTTCTTTTGTTTATCTTTCTTTATCTTTTTTCCTTCCCTCTCGCTTCCTCCGGCTAATCGGCCTCACCGGTGGCCGGCGAGGACAACCTCGCCAAGCTAGATCTAGTGAAGTCGAGCCTTGGATGGGCGAGGTTCGACCTCACCGTCGCCGGGCAAGGTCACATTCTACAAGGCAACGCCGGCCTAGTGATAGTGAGGCCGAGCCTCGCAATGGTTGGGCGACGCCGGCCTGGAGATAGTGAAGTATTTGTAAAAATTCAAGACTTAAAATTTGGAGGGAAAAAAAGAAGAAGTCATAAAGGATGACTAAAATGGACATTGTAAGTGTTGAAGTTGTTGTCTCACATCGCTTGACAATGGATCTTATGTACTCTTTATATTCATATTGTCTCCATTCACTTATAAATTTATACTTTTGGGTTGCACCTAACTGACGGATTATGCAAGGTTCACAAGGAACCAAATGCTAATTATAACTGCAGTTGTGATTTTTACTTTTGTTTGCATCTTTCTACATTGGGAAAGCATGCACGTACAACTAGTGTCGATGAGTTTTTCATCCCCAGGGAAAAGTAACCTTCAATTGCCATATTGGTGTTGGAGCCCGATACCCACATGTACACCAACATGTCCTCCGAGTCGCCAATTTTCAGGGGCAGTTCCCTCCAATTCTCCGCCAGGAAGAGATTGCTGAAGCTTGAGCTCCTCAAGTACATGTTTGCAGGAGTCGGCGCATAAAATGTCTCTTTTGGGCGGAGCTTCTGAGAAAGTGCCATCTAGTGATGACCAGTGAGATTCTCAACACATGTTTCAAATGCTCAATTAGACTTCCTATGACCAATAGAGGTAAACAAATTATACTTCTTCTGACCAAAAAGGAAAATTAGACTTCCTTAATCAGGAGAGACCCAAGTTGATATATTTAATTGAGAAGCCAAAGCATGGGCCACGCTTCTTTGCATTTTATTGGAGGAAAGACGATGGCTATTAGATCTCGAGGCGCTTGGTGGACCCGATGACTGATGCTTGAGAAGAAAGAAAAAATTTGGTGGCATGAAAAAGTTCACTACATAATGTGGCAGAAATTTTTTTTTATGTTACATTCATTTTTGTTAGCGATATAAATGATATAGTTTAAAAAAATATTTTTCAAATTATTTATTTTTCGCGAAATAAATGGAGCCGAAATATAAGAAATGTACTTCTGTATGTATTTATTGGCTATGAAATGATTGAGTGCTTTAAGGGCTACAGTATTGAGATGATATTTAAAAAAATTGTCATTTTTCCCTTCTTTATATCAGAAAAAGTGATTTATCGAAAAATGTTTCTTCACTTTTTGCTTTTCACATCACTTGAAAATAAAAGAATCGACCGGAATTTTTGTTTTGAATCTACAAAAGTTATGTATAGGCATAAATTACCAAAAAGGATTCATCCTTCTTGAAGATCGAAATTCATCCTTTTTTTCCGACCAAAAAAAAAAATCCAACTTGACTTCCCCAGCAACATGATTATCCTTATTGTTCGGAGCTCGAACCTAGGACCCTAGCACCTTGCTCGGGACCTCGAGGGGCAGACCTAGCACCCTAGTGCTTGAACCAAGTATTCGACGCCTCGGCCGCGACCCTTGGAGTCCGACTTGGGATTTTTTCCTAAGGCTCCGAGACCGGACTTTATGATTGGGATTTAGAAATTAACGGCACGCATGGCAACACTTCTACTTCAAAATCAATTTCTAATTAGAAATTGATTTTTTTACTTTTACTCGAAATAAAATTTGATTTTTTTTACGATCCAAAAGTTAATTTCTCATTAGAGAAATTTATTTAGTAACGGTTGAAAATTTTTATTCCTGAAATATTATTAATACAAAATATTCTATAAAAAATTATTGTCGGCGTCGAAAAATTTCTACTTCATTTTTAAATTTTTTAAATTTCTTTAAAAAAGAATTTTTTTAATTAAAAATATTATTTATTTTTTACTCCGGTGGCGAAGGTAGATGGTAGAGCTGGCGGCAAAGCAGCACTGTGGTCGACAGGTTGACGGTGGGGATAGGTGTGGTTGGTGATTAGCGGTTAGCGGTAGCAAGCGGCGGTCGATAAAGGTCAAAAGTAATCGGTAGTTGGCGGCACCGGAGAAGGTCGGCGATGGGCGGTGGGTGGTAGCGTTGGTGGTCGGTAGTTGGTGGGGGCGCGAGGATTGCAGCAAGCAATGGGTAGCGGCCGGCAGAGGTCGAAGTGGGCGATGGTCGGCGGCCGCGATAGTTCGATTGTTGCTCGAGTGGCGGTGGTCACAGCAATGATGGGCGGTGGCCGGCGATGGTCGGCGACCAACGAGAGGTCTATGGTGGGCAACCATGAGTGAATTGTCGATGATTGCCGGTGGTCGCAAGAGGCGATGGGAGGCGACCTGTGGAGATCGGCGAGGGGCGGCGACCAGCGATGGTAGGTAGTTGGCGACGGGGGCCAATAGGCGACGGTGGTGGTCGCAGGGAGGCCGTGGGAGGTAGCGGTGGTAGGTGGAGACAGGCGTGGTCAAAAAAAGAGTGAGAGATAATGAAAAGAGGGCGAAGCAAGAAGTACATCTTAAATTGAGAATCAATTTTTTTAACTTCTCAAATTAAGGGAAAAACAACTTGAAGTGAAAATTCATTTTAAAAGTAGAAATTTCTTTCAAAAGTAAAAGATTCTTACTAAACGGTTTTTTACTTGAAGTTACATTACCAACGGATTTTTGCTCCATAAATACTTTTGGAGCAAAAATCAACTTCCGTAAGTGTTACCATGCGTATCGTAATACCCCTAAGGTTCCAGGTTCGACATCAAGGTCATAGGTTCAAACACGAGTTCCCAAGCCTAGGTCCTAGCCTCGAGGTTCCGAGTTTGGGCAACGGGGTTGTCTAATTTTTGCAATATAAATGGGCCCGATTGATTTCTGAAATTTTAAATACTTATTTGTAATTCCTAGAAAGTATAGAGAACTCAAACTATCATCAACTCAATACTCTTTTCAGTTTCAATTACCCAAAAAAAAAACACATCATTGGTCTTCCTTTTGTGCTGTCATTCACGTTCTTGTGTCGTTTCCATTATATCTTTAGAGTCCACCAATGAGCACGATATTTTAGGTGCTTTCAGAAACAAGAGATCACTGCCTACTCGATCCAGTGATGAAGTCAATTTTCCCTTCTGCTCTCCGGTTACTTCGGCCTTCACCCAATAACGAAGTCTTCGATGACAAAGCCAAGTTTCATACACTTGAAGGAACTTTTGTCTTGTGGGAGCTGCTCAAACACCATGAGGGAAACCGTCTTCGTGCAACGGACTCGCCCGGCGGCCTCGAGGTGGTTCGAGTTAAATATCGATGGCTCAGCTATTCGTGACCCTGGTGTCGCGGGTCGGGGAAGTTTAATCTCGGATGCAAGTGGCCATTGGGTTTCTGGTTTTGCTCGCTACATTGGCCACACCGCTAGTTCTGCGGCCAAACTTTGGGCTGTTGGAGATAGTCTGAAACTCGATAAGGACCTCCACATCACCTCATCCGGAGGCGGAGGTGGATGCTCCGGTCACTTTATCAACACTCCTATCGAATTTGTCCAATAATCTCATTTTCGCTTCTCTTTTGAATGATCAGTAGGACTCTCCTGCAAGCTTTCAAGAACTCTTTGAGTTCGTTTGTCAAACTCTTTAGGAAATGGAATAGGAAAAACCAAATTAACAGTCTTTTCACACATGAAATTGTCTGGTTGATTTTCCTTTGATGAAGACAACGCCTTGACAATGTGTACAGTTAAAATAAAAACTGTTGGTCCACAGCTAATAAGCATCTGAATCGACCTCTCTCTTTCTCCTCTTCGTCCCGCTCAATCCGTCGTCACTGGACGGCGAGCTAGGCACGGGGGACCGACGCTTGGGGCTTACCCTGACAGGCTCGTACTCGGTCGAGCCGATGAGGTGAGGGAAGTTGAGCTTGGCCTTGGACCCTCTCATCCTGAAAGCGGCCCGGTCATAGGCCAACGCCGCATCCTCGGGCGTCTCGTAAGTTCCGAGCCAAATCCGAGCACCGTTCTTCTTGGGGTCTCTAATCTCCCCGCATATTTTCCCCACGGCCGCCTCCTCACTCCTCTATATTGCGCCTTCTTGACCGGCGCTTGCATCTCACGCTCCACCATCTCTGGCCTCTTCTGCACCTCTGCACCAATGCCGTCATTATCATCAGCCTTCACCTCGAAATCAAGCTCTTGATTCGAAGCCGAAGGCATCATCCACCCAGAACTGAGCGCGTCGCGCAAAGCGCCGTACACCAACATGTCCTCCGAGTCGTCGACTTTCAAAGGAAGTTCGCTCCAGCTTTCCGCCAGCAAAAGATCGCCGAAGCTCGAACTCCTTCTCGCAAACACCGTGGCATTCTCGACAACAACATCATCATCCTGAAGAAGATGATCATAAATAGATTTCAACGCATCGAATTGATGGGTCTCAAGGGGACTCATTCTTTCCGGAAGCATTTACTAATGGCGATCGAGCAGCTTTTGACTGGTGTAGAGTATGCAGTCGTTGATGATTGAAGAAGGGCTGGAGAGGAATAGGTGAGATGATGACCCAAGTGGAAGTCATATATGTAGGTTGAGTTAGCTAGAAAAATCATTAAAAACCAATCAATCATTCAATCTAATTTTTTTTAACATAATTAGCTCCCTTATTGCAGTTGCTGAGAAGGTGCCTCTTTATTGGTGGTTGGATTCGAGGCACATGTTTTAAATGTCGAATCCCTATTCATTTAATCGACGGTCCACATATAGAATAATGCACATTGGCCTTATCTATATACGGAATTTGTATAATTCGAGGCATGGGCACGTTTATTTGTCCATTACTATAGTGGCAATGAATAAATTATACCAAGGGTTTCGTACGTATAGACAATAATATTCACCAGATAGATTCTCATATCTCGACAGGCGCCGTATAAATCCAACCACATGGGAGTTAGAAAAATGGACAGTTTTGGACGGTGTGGGGACAAAATGTGGCAGGTGGAGCCAACAAAACAGAAAACAAACAAAGAATTCATGGAGGAATGCGGAATTAAATCTATTTTTTATTTTTTATTTTTTATTTTTTGAAATACGAATGAGAAATATATATATGTCCAAAACGTAAATTAGCATGTATCTTCTTTTAATTATGCATATATATTAAATTTACACCGAATAATCATTTATAAAGTTATGTGTTCTTCGTTATTCACATTGAAATATACAAAAGAAGCAACCATGTTAACGTCAACCGATTTGCTCTTCACCATGTCGACCACTTTGGCAATTCACTCAGGCGTTTTTGTTTTTTATTTAAACTCTAGTTGACATTTTATATACAACATGTTAGAGATATTTCTCCAAGATATTTTCTTACGTCGTCTCTCTGAATTTTTTCGCATCTCTCAAAATCGCTCATATATTCTCACCTTGATTGTGCATATCATTAATTGATATGTTGCCTTAGATAAGTAACTAATAAAGCCTATTTATATTGACGTGTCTTCATTGTTCATCATCAAAATGTACATAAATTCCGCATTTGTCTTTTTCGCATACCTCGTATCTGTAAAAATAAATGTAAAATCACGGGCAATTCATGCAAAATAAATGATTAAAACATAATAAGATGGAGTGACAAAGTTATTAGATTAAATTAAAGTAGGGTCCACGGGGTTATGGTGTGCGCTCATGCGGGCAACCACACCCCCTTGATCGATTATTCGCTTCAAACGTGAAAGATCACGTTGGTTGATATTACGTTAATAACCGACGTCCTCCCTATCATTCTTCTTCTAAGTCATTCATTCCGACTTTCCAAGAACAGAGAACGAAGAACGCTCCTCCCCAATTGCTTATTGTCGTTTGACAGAGAAAAACTCTAAGATCGCAGAGGGCTTTTAACCGGTGATCAATGAGATATGTTCTCGTGATATATCTTCGTCGATCGTTGAATCTAGAGATCTATTGGGTATGTTTCCGCTTTTAAGTCTCAATTAGATCGGATTTAGTATCCAACATTGGTATCGAGCATGTGTTACTTGATTCCCGATCGTTTTGTGTTGATTTGGTGTGTTTTAATTTTTAGATCAACCCTAATCGCGTAGTTACTATTCATAGCATTTTGGTTATGATTCGTTCATCGAAATAGTAAATTGAACATATCATTAGAATGGGCTCGTCGAGACGATCATTTCTAGTGGTCGCCGGCTCCGAGGTGACGCCGGAACCGCCGCACGCGCGTCACGCGCCACGACAGGCGGAGTCCCACGAGGCCCCGGCAGTTTGTCCCTTTTTTAAACCATTTTTGTTCGTCAAATATGAGTTTTATATATACCATTCTGTTCGTCTCGAAGAGATAAGAATTTTTATGGGTGGATCGTCGCCGGAGGAGGCCGGACGGCGACTCACGCGCCGACACGCGCCGCCGGAGCCGCCGTCCACCCCCCACCATGCGCCACGTCTTTGCGCACGTGGCGAACAGCTCGGCCCGCGTGGCCGACGCCACGTTGACGTCGGCCCACGTGCGGCGCACGTCGGCGCTCGGCCCGCGCGGCGGCGTGGGGCTGACGTCGGCCGAATCGAGTCGAGGCCCGACCCGCGAGATAGCTCAATCCGGGCCCATTTCGGAGTCACCGGAACAGGCCCGCGACCCGCGCCCTGTTTGCATACCGACCGTGTCCGACCTTGACCCGTTGACTTTGACCGTTGACCAAGGTTGACAAAAAAAAAAAAAAAAGAGGTATTGTTGGTCAATACTAAGGGGACTTGTTTTACCTATTATTTATTTGTTATGATATGTTCATAATAGTTACAAAAATTATTGGATTTTTGTAATCCATTTATGTTCTCGCATTCGTTGCGGGAACAATGACATGGGTAAGACGAAATGCAAGAACACCCCAAAGGCCAAGGAGAGTCAAGCTAAGCAAGCTCTTAGGGAGAAGATTACAAAATTGGGCCTTTATAAATGGGATAATGCTTCCGACATTATAACCCATGTTATTAAGGTCAACGATATGATCCAAGAAATCATTTGGGCTGGACAAGAAATGACTCTAGTAGTTGCATTTTATGCACTACTTAACACTATACCCGAAGAATGGCATTGTTTGATGAATAGCGCATGGTGGATTGATGCTACAACATATAAGAAATATGTGCTACATTTCTTACACGAGATTATAAGGATCGGAGCGATGAAGACGTCATCGCTTGCCATGAATGTGTCTTGGCGCGGCATGAATGCGCCCTGGCGTAAAGGCAAGGGTCCTCAAAGGTTTTCTCCAAATGAGCTGTTTTGGGCCCCGATTTGATTCATAATCCTCCTCAAGACCTTAATAATTCTTTTCCGTGTACCAAGGAAATTACATATGCTCATGTTCTAACCGGAGCTAGGAGGATCACACGTTATTACATTTAGACTTTTATTTTTTGGTTAGTTCCTTTCCTGTATGTCTTAGGAGACTTTTTAGGGACTTGTGATTGTTGAATTGATGTTTTATGTATATACATTATCTTATGTGTATATATTTTGAGTGAGAGTGTTCACAAGTTTTAGTAACTGTATGATGAACACAAAGTGATGATTGTATTGGTATTAGTTTTAGATAAGAAAATCTGGATGATGATGGGGAACTTAGTGAACTGTTGATTTTAGATTTTTTTTTAAAACTATATACCAGTATAATCAAGATGCATGAATATGATTGCATTTTGTTGCATACAAATAGACTTTAAACACGTGCTGAATGTTATACTCGGATATTATGGCAACGGCATCTAAGAATATTGTTGCTTTGAGCTCAACAAGGGTGAGAAATTGAATGGAAAAAATTATGAAATCTGGAATATGAAAATCCAGTATGTGCTTGAAGAACTAGAGGCACTTGGAAGCTCTCAACCCGACCATGACCGAGCCGGAAGATGGTAATACCGCACAAGACAAAAGAGACAAAGAAGCCTTTGCTCCTGGAAGAAAAAGAACTCAATCGCTCGCATTACGTTGTTGAGTAGTATGGATAATGACATTATGCGAGAGTTCGAGCAAGCATGAAAATGCTAAAAACATGTGGGATGCATTGAAGGCTAGATTTGGACAGACTTCGTCACTAAGTCGAGGCGACTTACAATCATGTTCGATACTTATAAGATGCCACATGGACAGAATATAAAACAACATTTGACGAAGATGTCGAACATGATTAGTGAGCTAAAGGATGATGGTCATGTATTGTCCGATGAACAACAAGTGCATGTTGTAATTCGCTCTTTGCCTCACAATTGGGAACACATGAAGGTGAACCTCACCCACAATGTGAGCGTCATAGCGTCACAACTTTTGAGGATGTTGTGCGCCATTTGGAGCTAGGAGGAGGACCGCCTTCCGGCGGCTAAGACACAACCCGATGTATATGTTATTGGATCTAGCTCACATGGAGCTTCGGGCTTCAAGCGCAAGCGTCCCGAAAAGTTCATGAAGTGGACAGGCAAAAGAGTTAAACCATCTCGGCAAGAAACCAAAGTTTGAGAAGCATGGAAAAGGGAAACATCCCGTGAAGAAAAATATTTCAAGGATGAAATGTTATAATCTGTGGCAAGAAGGGTCACTTCGCTCCCGATCGTGGCGAACCGAAGAAGGTAGAAACCCTTAACACACTTAAAAGTGTTTGTTATGTATCAAGTTCTCGTATTTTTAATCGAATCTCATCCTTTGTGGATGTAGACTCGGGAGCCACGCACCACGTAGCCAGAGATAGAAATACATTCGTGGAATTTCGTTGAATTCCAAGTAGAGCGAGATGGATTTATGTAGGAAATAATTCCAGAGTAGAAGTGAAAGGAATTGGCACTTGCCAACTTATCATGCGTGGTGGACGTAGTTTATTTCTACATGATGTTTTATACGCTCGGAGATTCGTCGAAATCTTGTCTCCGTATTGGTATTAGTCAAACTTGATTTTAGTATGAATTTTCACAACAATGGTGTGGATTTGTTGTTAGGAACAACTTTTTATGGTTATGGTTATGTCACGGATGGCTTTATTGTATTGGATATTGAACATACTAGTGTTAATGTATGTTATTCCCTGTTTGCATCTTCTAGTTCTAATGAGGATGATGTAAATATATTGCATGCTCGACTTGGTCATATTGGCTAATAAAGAATGAATAGATTAGCCAAAGATGGCTTATTAGGCAATATTGAGAAAGTTAAATTGCCTACCTGTGAGCATTGGCTAATGGGAAAAACAATTCGAAAGCCATTTGGAAAAGGGACAAGAGCCGACTTCCCATTACAATTAATTCATACCGACATCTATGGCCCAATGAATGTTAGGGCAAGGCATGATACTTGTTTATTTCATCACATTTATTGATGATTATATTCGATATGGATATGTCTATCTAATATCTCATAAATCGAAGCATTAAATTGCTTCAAGAAATTTATGACCTTAGTGGAAAATCGGTTAGATAAGAAAATAAAAGCTTTAAGATCCGATCGAGGTCGAGAGTATTTATCTCGATCGGTTTAGATATTTATGTGATGAAAAGGGAATAGATAGACAGTTATCTATTCCATATACTCCTCAACAAAATGGAGTAGTGAAAGAAGAAACAGAACTTTACTTGAAATGGTTAAGTCTATGATGGCGCAAGCCAATTTACCAATTGCCTTTTGGGGCGATGTTTTATTGATCGCTTATATACTTAATCGAGTGCCTTCCAAATCGGTTTCTTCCACCCCATATGAATTATGGACAAGTCGAAAATCTGATTTAATTTTTCTTAAACCTTGAGGTTGTCTGCCTATACTCATGAGTCCAATCATAAATATGAAAAATTGGGACCAAGAGGAAAAAAGAGTATTTATATAAGATACTCGAACACTCAAAAGGATATGTGTTCATAGGTGAGTAAGAAAGTGGAAATGCGACTGAATTTGAATCACGATATGTTACATTCTTAGAGAATGAATTTCCAAGAAAGGGTGAAATAGGTGAAGATTGTTCCCTATTTGAGACATTGGATCAAGATAATGAAACCGTTGGACATAATGATCCAAATGGAAGCAATGTGAGAGGTGGGGAGTTGAATACAAACCAATCTCCATCGCAACCACTTGATGAATCAATGCCATTATCTAGTCCGAGTGGGAGCATATTGGAGGATGAAGTACCCTTGGTACAATCTT
Organism: Rhodamnia rubescens; assembly: GCA_021437795.1. Lineage (NCBI taxonomy): Eukaryota > Viridiplantae > Streptophyta > Magnoliopsida > Myrtales > Myrtaceae > Rhodamnia > Rhodamnia rubescens. The sequence continues at coordinate 2,043,984 of JAILYA010000052.1, forward strand.
CTCCACGACGAACCGGTCGCAAAAGCATTCCTCGACGACGCTTTGAAATTGAAGGGGAAGCTTTCATGATCGCTCCATTGGATGAAGATGAGCCAAGAAATGTGAATGAAGCTCTATCTTGCCCCGATAAGGAAAAATGGATGAAAGCAATGAAAGAAGAGATGGAGTCAATGAAGTCAAACCAAGTTTGGGAACTGGTTGATCTTCCGAAAGGACGCAAAGCCATTGGAAATAAATGGGTTCTCAAAATAAAGTGCAAGGCTGATGGCTCAATTGAGAAATATAAAGCACGCCTCGTGGCGAAAGGTTATAACCAACGAAAGGAATTGACTATGAAGATACTTTTTCTCCCGTGGTAAGATTTACCTCGATTCGCCTCATTCTAGCAAGTAGTGGCTAGTTTGGATCTTGAATTACATCGGATAAATGTAAAGACTGCTTTTCTCAATGGAGAATTCGATGAAGAAATTTACATGGAACAACCCATTGGGTTTGTTAAAAAAGGGCCAAGAACAAAAGGTATGTCGACTTTTGATATCGATATATGGCCTTAAGCAGTCTTCAAGACAATGGTATATACGCTTCAATAATGCCATAGTGGCATATGATTTTGATATTATTAATGAAGATAATGCGTCTATATCAAAAGGTCCAAAGGTCACTTTGTAATTTTATTATTATATGTTGATGATATATTGATTGCTGAAAATAATATGGAGTTTGTGAAAACAAGTCAAAAGTTGGCTATCTTCTAATTTTGAAATGAAAGATATGGGTGAAGTTACATACATTCTTGGAGTTAAGATTTCGAGAGATCGTTCGAAAAAGTCATTATCTCTTTCGCAAGAGACGTACGTCAATAAAATTCTCAAACGATTTTGTATGCAAGATTGCAAACCCATTGATACTCCTATTGCAAAAGGTGTTGGGTTAAGCCGAAGAATGTGTCCTAAGACTCCACAAGAGCAAGAACGTATGAAAAACGTTCCATATGCCGATGCTATTGGAAGTTTCATGTACGCTATGATGTGTACAAAACCTGATATTTATTATGCGGTTGGATTGGTCGGTAGATACCAATCCAATCCAGGTCAAGTACATTGGATTGCCGTTAAGAGAATCTTGAGGTATTTGAAAACAACTGTCGATTACTCGCTAACTTATCAAGGAAATGATCTGGACCTTGAGGGCTACACTAATGCTTGACTGGGGAGGAGATTTGGATGAGAGAAAATTCACTTATGGAAATGTATTCTTACCGAATAATGGCGCCATATCCTGGAGCAAAGAAGAAACAATAGTGTATAACCTTATCCACCATGGAAGCCAAATTCATGGCATTATCGCGGTAGCACAAAAAGATGTTTGGCTTAGAAGATTTATGGATCATTTGGGTGTTACAAAAGATGCTGCAAAACCCGTGAAGGTTCATTGTGATAGTCAGCAAAGAATAGCTTATACTAAGGATCCTAAGTTTCACAAGAAGACCAAACACATAGACATTAAGTATAATTATGTCAAGGACATGGAAGCACGAAAGGAAGTGAACCTACAGTATATATCTACGCATAGAATGCTAGCGGATCCCATGACAAAACCAATTCCTAGAGATGCTTTCCTTGGTCATATAAAGACTCTAGGACCGCATAGAGGTTAATGTATTGAATATTTGTAATTTTTTCCCCGAACGTCAATAATTGATGATGTTGTTTATCAATATTGAAGTCTACAAGTTTATTTGATAATCACGCATATTAATGTTTGGTGCACTATATGTTGAAAAGGTATGTCGGATAGATGAGAGGTGTTAACCCACTCACACGGGTAACCGCCTCTATTTATTATATAGTGAATAGAGATGAGGCAATTTTAAGCTTATTATCTAGGTGAAAATTGAGAGCTCAAGCCTAAAATACTAATACCGCCTTAACATGATGTTAAGATGAGGACTTATTACTTACAATATCCGAAAGTGAAATAACCCACATATTTCGCTTTATCTGTCTTAAATGCCCGATGAGAGTTCGGATGAAAACTCTTGGCTGGAGTTGTTACATGAATTCAAGTTAGACATTGAGTGTGTCAAGATGACCATATGTACGGTATTAAAATAGAAAGACATACGCTCCATGGGGAAGGAGAACATACCGTAATACGTATTTCATATTACGTATGCACTCGTCGACTAATGAGAGTAGGCAAAAGTTTTTATCTCAACTTCTCTATGCCGTGTGAGACTCTCGAGGATAAAATTCCTCATTTTTTAGTACCCTCATGACTCTTCATTATTCTCAAGGTCTCTATTTAGTGTTTGCTATCTTAGGGTGTTGCCTATGGTCGTGAAATTGATTTGATTTAAAGGGACATTTCTAGAAAAGCGAGCTAAACCGAGATTGAGAGATCTAATGAATGAGGAAGATTGATTTGGAGTTTTAAGTCACATTATGGATTATATTCATAGACCGGTCAATTATGATTATTTGGTGTGATCATAATTATGAATATAACATGTCAATTTTAAAATGAGATCGAGTGAGAAATTTATATGTGATCGATACAATTCATTTTTTTTATGTCCAATTTTGGAGCTGTCATATACTCTCAACGGATATATGACAACGAGCTCGCATGTATGCTAGTCGCACGGGTTATTTGCCAATATGAACTTTGTGAAGATAAAAAGTTTAGTTGTTAGTCCTTCGTGGACAAATAGGAGTTGTTTGCCCTACATGGGCGAGTGGGAGATATTAGATTAAATTAAAGTGGGGTCCACAAGGTTACGGTGTGCGCCCATGCGGACAACCACACCCCCTTTGAGCGTTATTCGCTTCAAACGTGAAAGATCACGTTGGTTGATATTACGTCAATAATCGACGTCCTCCCTATCGTTCTTCTTCTAAGTCATTCATTCTCGACTTTCCAAGAACAGAAAACGAAGAATGCTCCTCTCCAATTGCTTATTGTCGTTTGATAGAGAAAAACTCCAAGATCGCAGAGGGCTTTTAACCGGTGATCAATAAGGTATGTCCTCGTGATATATCTTCGTCGATCGGTGAATCTAAAGATCTATTGGGCATGTTTCCGCTTTTAAGTCTCAATTAGATCGGATTTAGTATCCAACAAAAGTGAACAACATATGATCGGTTTCAAAATTCTCAAAACAACTATTTTTTTCCTCATTCTCTTTTCTTAAAAATTAAAAATTCACGTACTCTACTTTGGATTAAGAAAATTAGTGGGTCTTAGCACGTAACAAGGCTATGGTTAGAAATAATAGTTAGCGGATCGCTAGGAATAAATAATAGTTCTAAGTCACGAACTCCCTCTTCCGAAAAAAACAAGTGTTGATTTCGGAATCATGGGTCTTATATTATTGTTCGATGCTTCGGAACTGTTCGACGTTTTGCCTCGTGCTCGTTCTGTTCCGGTTGACTTAGCTTATGCATCGGCGAGAATGGCGGAAAGTATGGTTGCGGACCCAACTCCACACGCGCACTCCACACATCTTCCATCTCCTGAACGTTCAATAACATCTTTGGAATTTTTGTGTTCAGAATCTCGAACTCTTTGTTATCTTTTTTTCTTAGTTGATGAATGAAAGGCAACTGTTCGACCCAAGAAAACATTCAAAAACATCTGAACTCGAGTTCGGTCCGCGGGTTGAACCGGAACGTGATCCCAAAACGAGGTCGTTAGCAACTTAGCTCGGATTAAGATGGCCTTGGGTTTGGCCTTGGTCTTTTCTTAATAGGTCGCTAAAGGGAGAGGACGGGCTTAACAATGTTCATCATGCATTTGATTCGCTCATCAAGGAGAGAGGTTAGGGTTTAGACGGGTAGCGGAGTAGACGCTACTGCTCGGACATGTGAGACATAAATCTTGCCTATTTCATTCCATAGGGAAATTAGGGATCAAACCCGACTCCTAAACGAAAATAATCATTCCCATTCGCATTTCGTATAGGTCATGCATTGCATATGCCGATCGCGTGGCCTGTCCATAGTGTGATCATGAACAAATGCACGCAGGACCGGAACCCTCAGACTGAATAGATGATGGTTAATTATGAAGTTGAAAATTAGAAAAAGTCTGGTCTTGGAATCACAAATTGGCCGAGTAAATAGTGATCGGTTGGGCAAAGAAATTTTCAACAAGTTTTCCTCACCGCTTAAACCGGGTTCAACAAACTTGATCTTCTCACCTCATATTTCGTGGGTTCTGGAAATGTTGATTCCTGAAGCAGTTCCAGCCCCAGATCAACGCCGTCGCTGGCCACCTACAGTGTCGGTGAACCGTCGCCGCTCTTCCCAGCTTACCATTCGTCGACAGATCTTCCAGCGAATTATTCAACGGTGCCCCAGGGTTGCCTCAGCCCTCGATCGACATGCGGTAAGTCTCTAGCGAGCATTCCAGAACGGCAGAACTTTCCAACGCCTCGGTCCCGTAGCAGCCCTGCAGCTTCAAGAATAGTCCTCAACAAGGGTGAACTCGGACCAGCCTCAGCTTCCTTTAACAGACGTCCGACGAGTTTCCAACGGAGTCCACAAAGCCCAGGCATGCTCTCATTTCCTTCCGGCACATGCCCTCATCCTCGGCAATCCTCCTTGGCGTTCCCAGTTCGTCGCAGCGCCTCTTGCAGCAGTCTCAGTGATTGCCATCGCTGCCTGCTCGCTAGACTCTTGCTCCCCGTAGTCCCGCTGGTCAAGCTGTCCCGCCTGAGTCTCCTCGCCGTTGGTTCCTCCTGTTGACCGCCACACTTTCACTTGGCGTTGATTCCTCGTGGTGCCGCTAGGTTACCTACTAACTAAAGTAGGTTCGAAGTACTTTTATGTGGGTAATTTGATGGATAGCTTCATGCACGTTATTTAGTATCAAACCATAGGCTGCATCATGTATATTTTGATTATTTCCTTGCATTATCGAGGTGCGATTTTTCATATGATTCGTTATGCGTAAATATTTATTAGCTATCCATAGTTTTCACTAAGCAGAAATCGAAAAAAATGAAATGCCATTATAATCATTTAGATTGTATGTAGATTTAAAATTAACTAGTTTCATATTATGCATTACACAATATTTCTTAGTAATCACATTATATGGATAGTTTTAGTTAATAATTGCATCGCACGCAGAGAGTTCAAGTGACATAAAAGGAAAATGTGAACAATTTGTAGCACATTTCATTTAGGATTAATTCAATTGATACCTCACATAGATGTAATTTTAGAATTAATCCATAGATATCACTAAGAACTCACCATGCATATCATATAGTCGATTGATTCTTGCATGTCATTTAGATATTTAAGTAGTGCATGGAAGTTCATTATTGTCCTATGGAGTTAGGTCTTATTCGTGCATTTTCTTAAGTCACGCGTGTTAATTAAATGAACAAAAAAAATCTAGAATATATTGCATATTTGATGGTCACGAACTCTTGCACAATCATGCATGCCTTTCAAGCATTATGTTTGCATATCTTCCTAACTAGTAGATTGCAAATACTTTGTGGTGACGGATAGTGATGTGCTTTGCTTTGGCTTAGTGAATCCAGGTTCCTTTAAAACTTCCGTAATTTATTTACTGCTTCTATTATTCAGGGTTACTTTTCTGATTGCGTACATGGATGATCATTCCCTCACGTGTTAGTAGCGTAGGTTAAAATCAACTAAGCTTGCTTGCAAAAGCATTTTCGATGTAAAGATAAAATGCACTCGAAAGGACGTTAGATTATTCTAACATAACCAAGTTCCCAAATCCATCGAATATCTAAGTCGTAGAAGTAAAATGTGCTTTCGCATTTTACTTAGATGTCTAATTGACCGTAAATGATTAGTGGCGACTCTAAAACGTATAGAAAAAAAATTGCATATTAAATAGATTATCAAGTTGCGATTAATAGGGCTTGGGAGAGTCCTCGTCAAAAGCGGCCGATTGCCCCGTGAGAAGAACCTTCTCACCCATTTAGCAATATATTAGCTTTCCCTGATGATTCACCTCCGGTAAAGTCGTGACAACTTGACAACTCCGCTAGGGAGTTGAGTGTAAAATGGTAGTGGACTTATGCTTAGATTTCTTTTTTTCGGAAAATGTCTTTGCTCATCAGCGTGGAGAAAAGGTACGCCCCTAACACTTGTGTTAAATAGTTTTACATATAGAAGTTGTAAGGGGTGGAGTGTATACTAACCCTTATTTTACGGGGAGGTGTTGTGAATAGTGCTTTTAGTTTGTTATTGAAGCGGTGTCTGCATCATATGAACTGTTGTGTCTGCTTTACATGCTTGATCGACAATTAGGATGGCATCATTTGTTTGACCGGCACGAAATGCCAAGTGATGTTTTTCCCTCATAATCAAACCCTAGCAAAAGACGGCATCCTCCATTTGTTTTCATTCCTAGAGATAGTCTCACAGGAGACCCCCCATTCCCTTTTCCTTATCACTCCATTCATTTTCGTCTTTGTGTTCGTAGGAAAATGACGCTCGGGGAAGAAGTGATGAAGAGGTTTGAACTCAAAAGAAACAGGGACGGGGTGACAGAGCTCATACGTCAAATGGACGAGTTGAGCAATAAGCTGCTACGACTGGCAGATCGTCTGGACAAGCTTCTTGCAACTCCACCTCCTCCTCCTCCTACGTCAGATCCAGTGAACCGCATAAAGCCCACCAGTGTCTGTCCGAACAGCAGAGCCGAAAGCGATCCGGAAGTTAGCACGTCTAGGCAACCGAGCGGCAAACATGTCGTGCCCTCGAAATGGGATCGTGTGCCAGATGACATCATCTATGACATTTCTAGTGACGAGGAAGAGGAAGACAGGATGAGCTCGAATCGCCAAGAGTAGGGGCGTCTCTATTTGCACACTTCTCTGCGCGCAGGAGCCTCTGCTGCTTTCAGGGGTCTATTTCATAGGATTTTGACAACTTTCTTCCCTTTTTCAATAATGTAGTTCGTTTCTTTCCGTTCAACAAAACTGCAGTTCATCAAAATTTTCACGGGCATTTTGAAGTACACCAAACTAAATCTTCCGATTATGATCCAAGATGAAATATGCTTCACCTACAAACCCTAACTTAACACCTTTCTCTCTCTTTCTCGATCTCTTGATCGGGCACTAGTGATCATTTTGATCATTGAATGCACGTAATCCGTTTGATCTTCGCTGTCTTTTTTTTTTTTTTTTCCCCTGTAGCATTCTATCTTATTGTACGCATTTTTTTCTTCGATGTTTGAAACAACCCTCAATAACTTGGTCTATGTCCGGGAAATGCGGACAATTCACAGAATGGCCGTAAATCGCTCAAGGCTGGAGTCGAGGTCACTCAATTTGTCCCATAAATTTGAAGGATAAAAAAGCTTTAATGTTTAAATTTGTCTCCCAAATGATATTCGAACTCTTGGTGCAGTCATGTACTATTTTTTTTTTTTTTTTGCTCTAAATGTACTAAACTTTTGACAAGTATGTATTTTGGGGGTGTTAAAAGCTCAATCAACAAAAAATGATCAATTATAGTGGCATTTGTCATCTAGAGTGCCAATATTTGTGTACCACCTTCACTTTGGTGGTAATATATTTTTTAATCACTTAAGTGTCAATTTTTTTGAAAAATAGTTATTTTAGTGCTAACTCTGGTAAGCTTTGCTTTGGAAATCACACGTGACTCGCCGGGAGGATCCTAGTCAGCAAAAAAAAATTAAAAATCAACAAAAAAAATCCACATTATACTAAAAAACTAAAAATAATTTAAAGAAATAAAAAATAAAATTTTCTATTTAGTTTTAGTTTTAAAAAAATTAACTCATTTTTAAGTTTAAAAGTCCACGTGGACGCCACATGGCTTGATTTTTTTAAAAAAATTTCCATTTAATGTTAAAATATTAAAAATAAATGACATATAATTAGTTGGCCGGAATTTCTCGCCGTTGGTACTTAAGTAATTGGTTTTCCTCCGATTTGGCACTTAAGATATCTAAAAAAATATTGACATCAAAGTGAGCGTCGAATACAAATATTGGCACTCTAGATATCATTTTGCCCAAATATTAACACTCTAGATATCCTTTTGCCAATTATATTTATCCATTGTGGTGACCTCATAAAGATTAATGGCTATGATTGTACCCAAGTGTATAGAAATTAGCTTAGTAGAATTTCTCATTCCTTAGATCAAATACTTGACATTGCCCGTTTTTATCCATTTTTTTTCAAAATTTGTCTCCCAACAAAATTTGACGTGGGTAGATTTCGGAACGCCTACTTGAATTTGGAAATGGGGCTCGAGGTGGCAAATGGATGAGTTACATTAGTTTCAATTCGGTTAATTGCAAATTTCGCATTTGATACATGTACAATTGATTTTGATTTATTTTAGGAACAGATTATGTTGCAGTAAGATAGTTTTAATTTAATCATTTTCTTTTCGTCAACTTTTGATGCGGGTTTGATTGTGAAGCTAACGGATAAGTTTGATCAATTTTAAGTAAATTAAATTCAATGATCGGTTTTCCAATCATAAAAAAATTCAATGATGGGTCACATATAAATACAAGTTATTTCGATTTATAAAATTTCCGGGTAGATTTCGGGTTTGCGTGAGTTCGAACCACATTAGGTTTGGCTCCATTCAAAATTCTGGTTTCTTGGGTTTCGAGTTGGGTCGGGTTAAGATAGATAGATGATTCAGATTCTTCGGGTTCGGGTTATTTTATAAAGGGTCGAGTCGGGTTTTGTATTTTCATTTTTTATTTATTTATTTTGGGTTTCGGAAGTGTTTTGGTTTTACCTCCATTAGTGGGCTCGTGTGCGTCCGACCCAAACCCGTTTTGAGATCTCCACGAATGCCCGATCGTCCTTCTTCGAGGAGAGAGAGAGAGAGAGAGAGAATGGCGTCGGCTTCTTCTTCTTCAGTAGCTGCGGCGGCGTCGCCGGCGACGGAGGAAGAGCTGACGCTGACGGTGAAGTGGAGCGGCAAGGAGTACACAGTCCGAGTTTGCGGCGACGACACGGTGGGGGAGCTGAAGCTGAGGATATGCGAGCTCACCAACGTGTTGCCCAAGCGCCAGAAGCTTCTCTACCCTAAACTCGGCTCTAAGCTCGCCGATGACTTCCTTCTGCTCTCCCAGCTCCCTCTTAAGTCCTCCCTCAAGATGACCATGATTGGGTCGCTATTCTCCCCCTCTCTCTCTCTGAAGCTTTAGACTTTTCATGTTTTTCTCGCTATATGTCTTGGATTCTTTGTGTTTTAAAGATGCTTGGATTTGGAATTTTGGTGCCATATGAGGCGATGGGTTGTTTGCTTTCCTCGGTTTTCTCGTGTTTCAATTTTTAGGGTCAGTATCAGAAAGGGTGATTTCCTGTTTTGGCCTCAAGGAATTGGACTGCTTTGTTTGTGAAGTAATGATAATTTGAATAAATGGCGAAGTAGTGGCGAATGCCAAAACCTAGGTTGCGAACTCTTAGTTCATGATGGCCGGAGGAAGAAATTTTGATGGATTTTCAAGGATTATAGTAAATAATTTTTGAAGATTGCACTGAGGTTGTGGCAATGGCCCTTTCCCTCTTGGGTCCGTCATTTGTGAGGTTTTGTTCCTAATTGGTTGGATTCTTCAAATTTTATGTATTCTCGACCAACTTCATGATTGAGCTCGAGATGGAAGATAGCTTTGAACGGTTAAAGCAGCTCATTAATGTGTATCGGTATGAATAACTTAAAAAGAGTCTCTTTGTTATCTTCAGCAATGGACACAATTTATACTGCCTAATGTGCACCTGCATTAAGCCTGCCCTGTTGATTACCAACGTTCTTCTTCTATTTTTCATAGTCGGGCCTTCATGTTTGATGACTATTTGGAGTTTTAGTTCACTAGCACACTGTTTCATCAGATTATAGAAGTAAAAATGTGTTGGCTTGTCACAGTACATGGACAAGAATCATGTAGGAAAGACCAGCCTTTCTGTAGCAAATTTGATTTGCTAGTCCCCTGAACTACAACTTTGCTGAATATTTGGAGTGTTAGTTCAAATATCACTTTGTTTCATTAGATTATAAAAGAAAGGAAAGATGTGTTTTGCAGGCCTTTATGCAAATTCGATTTTTTCATTTGACTCTCTGCTGGATGGCTATTGATTTCTGTTTGCAGGACTGTTGAAGATGATCTTCTTGTGGATGAAGTGGACTCTCCTGAAATAATTGATGATTTTGAGCTCGGACAGGATGATGTTGTTGACATCAAAGATAAAGAAGTCAATAAGCGGAAGCTGAGAAGACGGGTAGATCAGTACAAGGTCAGTTTCTCCCCTCTTAAGCAATATATCTGAACTATTTAAGAAGACCTGTCTATTCGAGTCGGTGTAATTTGTCCTTAGGTATTTGATGGGAGTGGAGATTTCTTTCCCTCTGAAAGAATCTCTTCAATGCATTTTCCATTTTGGCTGGAGGCATAACATTTCAGTTTCACAGAAGTGGTTTAAGTTCTCTCTCCTTACTCCTTAGCTGGTGAATAAGCTTGTGTTATTTATCCAGATGGAAGAACAAACAGTTTCCTTGAGGAGACATAAGACATGGTTTTCGAGACAGTATTAGGATAAGCATTGTATTATTTTTTTCCTAAATTGTTGTCTATGAGAAAATGATGTTGGTTAATTAAAATTCATAGCCACTGTCTGAAGAGAACTAATACAAGACACGTTTGGTGTGCTTAATGTGTTAAATCCAGAGCCAGTGTTATAAGATGACGTTCTGTATGTGAAGAGTGATGTATGATGCCTCTGATCTCTGTTTTGAAAGGAGCAAGGTTAACTTGCCTATAGGATTATAACCATTCTTTATTACTTTGGATTTTAGGGGTTGAAACTCAATGGCAAGGCAGCTTATTGTTGCCAAAAATGTAACATGGATATTCAAATTGCTCACAAAAGTGGAGCTTTCTGCAGCACATTGTTGGGGTGCTGATTAATTGATTTGTCATATAATGCAGATTGAACTTCAAAACCCTTGTCGTCAAGGAAAGAAACTGCTTGTTTTGGATATTGATTATACTCTTTTCGATCATCGGTCCACAGCAGAAAATCCTCTTCAACTGATGAGACCCTGTGAGTAGTCTGCATTTTACACATTTACAATTTGTGATCTTTCCATCTAGCTAACTGTAAACCCATGCATGCAGATCTTCATGAGTTTCTCACTGCTGTGTACGCAGAGTACGATATCATTATATGGTCTGCAACCAGGTATAGTTAATCTTGCTTCTTTATTTGATCTTAGTTTCATGGTAAAGGCATGAAAGACTTTTCCGTCTTGAATTTCCTTTCCATGCCTCAAGATTATTTTTGTGTGTTGCTGGTTTGTTATATAGAATAAACCATGCGAACCCCTTCTGCTTTGGTTAAGTTACATCTCTATCTCCTCTTCTGAGGCAACCAGACTACATTTTCATAAGTACTTAAAAAATGGAGAGATAACTAAGCATCTTTGTGTGGGTAAGGTTCTGTTTTTTCATCATAGAGGAGTAAGATGTGTTATTTGTCCAAGCTCCACCTCCTGGGGGTTCCTTTGTTATTTTTCCTAGTCTTAAAGCTTATGCCATTGACATGCCTTTTCTGCGAAAAGGCTCTATGAGAAATTCGTATCAGAAATATCATGAAATGGAATAGCAAAATTTTAGTAGGAAACTGACAGTTGGATACCCTTTTCTACTACGTCTATTTTCTTTCTGTAGCATGAGGTGGGTTGAGCTGAAGATGGGACAGCTAGGGGTACTTGACAATCCTAATTACAAAATTACAGCACTTTTAGATCGCATGGCAATGATTACAGTACAATCAGATTCACATGGAATCTTTGATTGCAAGCCACTGGGCCTAATATGGGCTCAACTCCCAGAGGTATAGCTCTCATATATTATATCGACAGATGTTATTCATGTAGCTTGGTAACCAAAGAAATTGCTATATACATCTCCTCTAGCAGGAGTTTTTTGTTTTCACTAGATGTGGATGTACATGAATAGGCGCATGTGTATGTATCGAACATAAATGTGCTTATCTCGAGAATATCATACACAATAGAATTTGTTCTACGAACCTTTTATGCAAACATTTGTTGATTATAGCCTAAAACAATTTCGTGGCTTAGGCCGATCTGTTTGAGATTCTTACTCTGAACTTAACATGCAAATTATTCTTTAATGTAAGTACCGCACTTCGTCATAGTCCTGGGAATCAATTGTTTTCATGGTTGAGACTGTCAAGACATAAGTATCAGTTCACTTCTGATGGGGACAATGTGGCAGTATCCATGTGATATACCTAATTCTTAGCATAAATAATTAGTGCGATGACCTCTCTGCCATCTCATATAGGTGCTCTTTCGTGGCACATGCATCTGTTCATGATTCAAGTTGCATTTGGCATTATGTGCTCAAGAAAAAGTATACCTCTGCCATGACCTTGTATTATGGCATTAAGTTGTTATACTTTCACATTTACAGAAGTTTTTTTTTCCCTAAGTATCCTTATTGTTACTGACTTTGCGCATGCCCCTAATTTTGTATCTTAAATATGAGATCATCTTGAAAGTTGGTAGATGCAGAACTGTTACATTCTTGCAGAGAGTCCTTACAACAGTTTCTTGACTTGACAGTATTACAGTGCAAAGAACACCATAATGTTTGATGACCTGCGGAGAAACTTTGTTATGAACCCTCAAAACGGGTTAACTATCAGACCATTCAGAAAGGCTCATTCAAGCAGAGACAGTGATCAAGAACTGGTGAAACTTACTCAGTACTTGCTTGCCATTGCGGACCTTGATGACTTTAGTTCCCTTGACCATAGAAACTGGGAATTCTTCAATGAGGACAATGCCAAAAGGCGCCGGCAGACATGAATTCAAGTCACAAGCTCTTGCATTTCCAATATGCATATTTATGCCTCATCTGGTAAGTCCACCTTTTTCTCTCAAATACATAATACTCCATTATGACTACCAAAGACTAATACTCCATTTTAAATTTCCGAAATAAAAATACTAATTTTGGTTGTCATACGCTCTCAAATACAATACATTTCTTGCTAAATGAATCTGCTGGCCTAGTTGAGACAACTGCCTATGCAATTAGTTGACCATAGAACACGAATGAGAATATTTATTTCTTTTAACTTCAATGGTGTTGCAGGTCACGACTCTTTGGGATTCATGTCATATCACCTCCAAATCTTCGGCTTTGTTGTATAGATTGGCATGGTCTTTCTTACAGAATGCTGGCCAAATTTTTTTGACCCCAACCATCACATTTCTGGGGTATCCAATGCCATGTATGAGGATATCAGATGATATAATAAGCTCCTTGGAATTGATGTTGTTAATTATGTGTTGAAATGAGGTGATGATGGTCTTGATGACTCCATTCTTATACATAAAGTCAAAGTTCATGCACGTTCGTGGCTGTGTATGCGTGTGTTCAGTCAAAATAGTTGTACCTTGTGTCTGCTAGTCCTTTTGCCTTCAGAGTTAGTCCTCCTGTTCCTCATGGAGGCTATGAAGTAGAATATGTGCTTGTTTTCCCCTTAACTATTTTCTATTTGTCGAAAAAATTGTAAATAAGGAATTTGTCTGCCAAGCTACAACCACACGAGTCATATAGGAAATCCGCATAGGTATGGTGCGGCAACATTTTGCAGTGCATAGGGCAGCCCTTGTGCACTCGTGAGGCGTCCGAGCATAAGGATCTCTCTGCAACAGATGTCCCTGTAGAAAAATGTAGGGACGGCTGTAATCAGCGTTGATGCGACTTTCAATCATACCTCCTCAACTGCACGTAGTTGCCAGATGCTGTAGAGGGTCTGTGCTGGGAGGTTCATACCTTTTTCATTTGTACTTTCGCTTCATTTGTTTTGATTTGACTCATTAAATTCAGTGGTAGGTTCATCGACAAAATATGGGATATGCATTTGAAATGAATGTCCGAGCAGCGATACATGAATAGATCGAATATCGCTTGGCACTTGGCATGGCAAAAATTGTGAATGGAAAGTAATATTCGGTCGTGACCGTCTTACTCGGTGTTTTGCTCGTCAGTGATATCAAGCAATTGCTTTTGGCAAAGCATTTTGTAGGGAGCTAAATAAATCAGGTGTAATTCTAGTTTCCTAGCTCTGATGAAAGGGCAGTACAAAAGAAGATATCCAATATATCATCAAAAGTTACTACACCAAGCTATACTCACCTCAATGGCTTGCTTCCCGCAAAGACGTCATGTCCGGAACATCTGATTCAGACCGCTTTTGAGATGATGAAATACTTTGAGGACTTCTTCAAATGGCAAAACTTGGAAGAGAAGGAAGCAATCAACATAATTGGAAACATATTAGCTACTGGGAGTGCTTATAACACATTCATCAATCGATATCGTTCAATGGAGGCGACGTGGCAGCCGCATAATAGTTGCCGACTCATGAAGTTCCAATGGTTTCTCTCAACAATCATTTCAAAAGAAATCATCAAAAACTTGTTCATCGAGCACCATCAGATTTTGTACACTAGAGCCATACCGATTTGAGCAATAATAACAATTAACACATTCAAATAGAAACCGTCTCGCGAAGCATTCCAAATTAATGCCCAGCCTTTCTCTGGAGAGGACCCCCAAAAAAAAAAATTCCAATGCCTCGAGTGGTGGTCGGAAAATGACAACTTAATGGCTAGAAACCACTTGGGAAATAGATTCTAAGATGTGAGCAGCAACGTACAAGAAGGGCTAGAACCACCTCAGGTATATCACATACCGGCAACGGGACTATCGGCAGTGATGACCAGGCGCACCAGATATCAATTATGCCAAGGGAAGAGGTGAGGCAGAAGAAATGAAACGGGCTAACAAGCGAAGACAGCGAACAGAGGCTCTGACTAAGATGGCACCATCACCCATAGGTGTCACATGCAACTAAGTACGAAGAGGGCCACTCGTAGAGTCATGCCGGGAAGTAGCATCCTTGTGTTTCACCGAGAGGTTTGCAAACTGAGCATCAAGGCCTTTGCTGTTGCTGCGTTGATGCCCAGAAGACGGTTGCTGCTGCTGCTGCTGTTGATTCTGCTGTTGCTGGTACATAGCCCTCAATCTTCCTATTTCGCGCTCTAAAACCTCATGCTCAACTGCACATTCCAACTAGAATGTTCACTTCAGACCATAAACGGAAAAAAAAAAAAAAAAAACCCCAGAAAAACAAGCTTTTAAAACAACAGATAACTCACCATGACATGGCATGCACATCGAATACCCAAATGGTTTAACCCTCCAAACAGTTTTTGCATTCATATATATAGGCAACTACTCACAATCCTTATACGACACATTCAAATAAAGCCCTAGGCTGTCACAGCATCCCTAGTCCAGACTCTAGACATATATTATGTTGCAAACAGGGAATGGTAAAGTCCTATATCCATGCAAGAGATAAGAAGAATGAGCAAAAAGCTTACTTGAGTTGTCTTTAAAAATCAAAAGCCACCTCCAACTTCTAAGTAAAACGTTTTTGGTAGCAGAAGTAACAGATACCACATAAAAATAAAGAACTTCAACAACCAAAAAGTTCAGGAAGTTCATCGTATTCTTTAATGAGAGAAACTTACAGTATTTTATCAACTGCTCTTGAGCTAAGCTTTCCAACCGTTGTTTGAGGGCATTATTCTCCATGTTCAAGATAAGGTGTTGCTGGTTGAGAAATTCAATCTCAGCGGAGACCTCAGAACCTTCTACCTGCATAAGGGAGAACATAAGATCAAAACATAAAAATCATCAGAGATTGGATGCCAGCAACTAATCAGCACTATGTAATCATGAGATCACAAGGCACATCAGCATTTCAGTCATTCTTGCCTGCAAAACTTGCACATTCCTTTCCAGCTCGGCTATATACTGAAGTTTCCGGACCCGTGAACGCTGTGCAAATTGCCTGCGGTGGTCAAGAAAGTTGCCAGTTAGACCCCAACTTGAGTCCCATAAAAAATCACTACCACTCTCTTTGCTACATCTGGTCAATTCTTCTTATCATTTGCATCCTGAGAAACCTCTTACCTATCACATGCCAATCAAAATACAGCTGGTATGGCAGTCTGAACAAGATTTACAGATCACATCATGGACTTTGGAACTTCTGAATGGTTAAATAATTATGAGGTAGAAGTTCATACACAGAAAACTAACATATTACACTAAATAATCTCGAAAATTACGCAGATTATTCTGAATAAAAGATCACCAAGTAAAACCCAATAACCAACACCCTACCCATTCCCAAGATTATACCGATCCATTTGGGTCCACTACCAAACTCAAGTTAATTTTCTCTCCAGGTCCAATTATGTTTTAATAAATTACGTATATCAGGGCCATCATCAAATCCTAATAGCAGTGATTTCATTTTATAATCAACTAATATCCCTATTCTTGAATAATTCTCATGGCTCCCAGTTTGGACGGGACACAATTTACACAACTTCTGTTTTTTTTTTTTTTTTTTTTTTTTTGTGGAGGGGAAGGAGGGGGGGTGGTTTGTGAACGTTCTACATCAGATAGACAAAGAATTTATATCAATCTTAAAGCAAGGATGAAATCTCTTTCAAATAGTTACCTGTCCCAAAACTTTAAATTGGGCGGTATGAAACAATACCGTTCTTGCATGAATGGTATATCCCACGCAACGTAAAATCTGTAATCATATGCACACATTTATGATAAAGGACACAGAGCACATACTGCTTTGCACGTTTAGTATCTGTCTCGTTTGAAGATGGCTTTGCAGGAAAAGCATCGTTCCTTTCAGAGGAAGTAACAGATTCAACTTGGTCTTGCTTTCCATTTGCTATAGAAGGATCCTTCTCCGCTTGCTTTCCATTTGCTATAGAAGGATCCTTCTCCACTTCTTGGGATACGCATATTGGCACAGAATTTTGAGTAGCAACATCATCTCCTGGCAAAGGTGGGCCACCCGGGAGAGTTGCAACAATGCGAGCTGACTCCGGCACCCTATTCTTCTGCTTCGCATGGTTTTGTTCAGCAATAAAATACGTATGCTGACCACCTCTTTGATGATCCATTTCTTGTGCTCCCCAAAATGGTACTGAAAACACGTTTCTGTACTTGTGCTCATTATGAGCTGCATAGTCTAGACTAGAAAAGTTAGCTACATCTATGTATGCAAAAGAGTCACTTGATGAGCGTCTATGGCCTCCCCTGCGTATAGGAGTTTCAGGCTCATCAAGTAAATCATCAAGCCATGAGGGTTGATCCTCCATGAGAAAACTCTCAGATGACGTTCGTTGGTGGTGGCTATACCCCTCTCCGGGCCTTCGCACTGCTTTCGATCCAATTGGAGAATTAGGAATATAATCAACATATGAAGGAGAATGGCCGGGAAATGGGCTTTTAGGAGGCAGGAAAGCATGCTTTCCAGAGTATGCCAAATCTCTGCCATTTGGTGGTCCGGAATTTGACATACCAAATCCGATCTTGTCAAGATACCTGCGAAAGGAAAATTTATAGATATCAATAAATGGATCAAAGTACATATATCACAATGCTTTAGGCCCCTTCTTTATACAACCAGCAAAAAGTCGATCAATATATGTAAAAGTATCAATGACATTGCAAGGAATCTTGCCACTAAAGTCAACTTATCATTTTCAAAGTAAAAATTATAAATGGAAGGAGCCACTTAAGGAGAAATAGAAAAACAAGCCGCTCAAGTAGGACTGACAAGGGACATGATTACTATGACTGCACAGTTACATATGACATGCCCAGCTTAATATTTACTGATTGCAACAAAGTAGGACCAGATCAATGAACCCTCCAAATAACCCAAACTGAAATTGAATAACCTACCGACATTATTCTGAAGTTGATGAGCAAGTCTCAATTAAAATATTAATTTCTGTGACCCATGAATCAAGCGGCAATTAGATGCCAAGGTTCCTAAAAAAAATATCCCAAACAAATTTCATGTGCCATAGGTGAAGGCAGATGAGAACTGCATTCAAAATCAATTATAACTTTCAACAGCATCAACATCTTCCAGAAATTAGGAAAGGAAATTCCCCATGGACACAGGAAACATGGGCTTCGGATGTTTATGGCTGTATTTAATTTTCTACAACTATACAGAAAATAAATGAGAAGAAAAAGATACAGAATTTTCTTTCAGATTAGAGCTATTAAAAATGTTAAGTATCACATAATTTAGTTTATATGTATCAGCATGAAACCGCTCTATTGTAATGCCTCGTGCATAATGCTATTCACCCTTTTTCATCTTTACAAACATTCATCTGGTAAGCACCAGCATTATCGCTATACCTGAACAACAAACCAACCCCCACACAAGAACCCAAACCAGCTGAAATAACAAGAAGACTAACTGAATACAATCAGGTGAACCCGAAACAGCACTCCACTCTACCAATGAACGACTCGAATAGAATGCACAAATGGTACGACCGAAAGGCACGAGGAGAAGGGATCAATCCCAAATCTACGATCGGAACTAAACACATGCTGCAAAAAGGAACCCTTTGTCCAATACAATAATACCCAGCATTAACTTTGTAACCACAAAGTTATGTGCCCGCAAAACTCAGAATAATCTCAGTCACTTCACTTCCACCATTCAACCAAAAAACAGAAAAAACAAAACTTTCAAGAAGTCTTTTTATGATTGTTGCTACCTCTCGGGGTGAACCCCATGACAACCAATAGGCTGATAGATGGACACAAATAATCCTCTTGCGCAGTGGCGCTTACGCTTTGCATAAACTCACCCAGGTCCTAACGATCGCAACTTGATTTCTCTTTTTAAATTATTATTACCTTAGAATCACCACAAATAGTCCTGCCAAATAATTAGTACCTTTTTCTCTTGTAAAGAAAACTGTTCATGCAATCACTTTATTTCCTAATATCTAAAAGATCAAGCAATTAAATGCAATATGCAAACAACAAAACATAGCAACCAATTAATAACTATACATGATAAACAAGGTAGTAAAATCGCAACCTAAACCATCTTGGGAAATTACAAAAAAAAAAAAAAAAAACAAAGAAACAAATCAACCCAAGCAGCCCTGAGCAATAGTTGAACATAACCTCGTTATTACACCGCGGGACAAGATCCCCTAGAGCAGTAAATGAGAAGTCCAAAAATGTTAATGTATCTACCTAAAGTAGACTAAAGCATCAAAGAGAAGGGAATATGTAAATGTAACATGCTATGCAAGAATAGATCCTACATAAATTACTTGCCTATCAACATCAACATCAACATCACCTTTAACCCAAACTAGTTGGGGTCGGCGGTCGATGAACCCAAAAAAGCAAGACCGAAAGAGCTATAAAATAAAACAAAATACAATAACATAGCTATATCAATATAAAGAAAACAAAGGGCTAGGACTCGAAACGGCGATAGGAACATAGGAATTTCTGCCCCTCCACAATGTTAATCGCTTTCCTCCACTCTGTCCTAAGACAAACAAGACGCCAATCTATATCCCACTCCAACAAATCCCTGTCTTACTACTTTTCCCCAAGTAAGTTTGGCCGACCTCTCCCTTTCCTCATGTCATGCTCCCTATAACACACTTCGTTCTTACAGAGCATTTAGGGGTCTTGAAGAATATGTCCAAACCATCTCAAACGATGTTCTCTCATCTTTTCGGCCACCGATACTACTCCAACTTTTCGTCGAATATCCTCATTTCTTATTTTATCCATTCTTGTATGGCCACACATCCACCTTAGCATTCTCATTTCTGCTACTTCCATCTTATGCTCATGTTGCCTCTGTCTTTGGCCAACACTCGCCTCCGTATATCATTCTTTGGTCTTACTATTGTTCTATAGAATTTTCCTTTTAGCCTAAGAGGGATTTTGCGATCACACAAAAATCCCGATGCATCGCGCCATTTCATCCAACCTGCTCACATAAATTACTTGCCTATAATGAGGTAAAAACAGAAATAAAATCTTATGTAATATAATCTAAAATATTGTATGTGTAATGTTAAGTAACAGAAAAATGTCGATATTTATACGTTCTTTATAACCGTGCAAAATATCTTTTCTAAAGTGCAGAGTGCATTAGAGGAAATCAAATCAGGATGTAAAAATGAAATTTACCTAAAAGCAAATGCAATCCTGAATGAATTTTACGACAATGCAATCTAAAATGACTATCATGAAAGACATGATATATATTTGATTTTCATGACATGTGAATGAGGTATGCACACTAATGTGGAATCTAGATGTCTTAAATGTGCACTAAGACACTTATTCATGGAAAATTATGACAAACAAGCTAAACATGTAAAGAAAGAATTTAAATTGTGCCATGAATGATTTTTTTAGTTAAAACAATAAGATGCAAATGTGAGAACCTAACTAAAAAATAAGTCTAAACGAACAAGCAAACCCAATGTTCCAGCGTCTTAATCAATTCACCATGACAGCAATTTCATGATGCAATTGGCAATTAATCATCCTGATACACATGGATCTACTCTGGAGCCTCTAATCATACATCTAAGTTATTTGCTTAAGCCAAAATTGACATTCGAGGCACTGATGTCACCTAATTGAAGCTAAAAACTAAAAATTATATGGATTACTTGTTTTTGGGGACTTCAGCATAGAGTTGCCGCACGATAGTAGACAAACATATATACCTATTATAAGACGAAGCCGCATGCTCTGGATCGTAACTATAGGCCATGGCTGGGCTAGAGCTAGTCGATGAAAGAGTTGTGGAAGGCTATTCTTGGGCAAATCTGGTAGCGGTGACACAGGCTTGACAATCTGGGCAAGAGTGCGATGACTCGTCACAGCAACGAGACTAAAGAGGACGCACAAACAGCAGCAGCAACTCTATCACAGCAGAAGCAGAGTTGTCACTACAGCAACAACAACTTGACACGAACTGATGCAGCAGAATGCTGAATTGCGGCTTCCAGGATGCTTGCAACAGTTCAATGTTGATTCCCAAAGACGTGATGTGGCATAGAAAAGCAGATAGACGCAGTGACTTTCACAAGATGTTAATGGAGTAGAATTGAAGGTGCATGGGATGATAAAGAGAAAAAAAATTGGAAAATGGGAGATGCTAGTCTGACTGATCGGTTGCTGTGGGTGTGGGTTTTGTGATTTTGGCAAATGAGAATTGGTGAGTGTTCATGGATGCCGCCATGTGAAATTTTTTGAGGGGTGAATGTCCAATCCCAGGTTATAGAGAACACTAGATACTCATAACCACTTCAACGGTTACTGAGCATCTTATGAGATTTTGTGGGACCACCGCCAACTATTCTAAATATTTAAGTTATTAGATAAAGGTATGATTTAATATTTAATTACTCTAAGACTCTCTCTCACGCTCGCCTAGTCTTTTTGCCTAATACTAAGTGTGGAAATATTTCATTGAGGTGGCAAATGGGGGCGCGGAAAAATTTGAACTCATGACCTCCCGCTTTAATACCATGTGCGCTTTTTGTGGGACAAGTTAGGCCTTTTTGATATGTCTCCAACTTGAGAGGGAGTATTAGGTTTATTACCTATTATTCTATAGTATTAGCAAGTTGGGATTATTGAAGTAATTGTAGAAAGCTTAATCCTACCCCTATAAATATTTCTATTGAGGTCGATAATATTAATTCTCTCTTTTACCAATACATCTAGGATAAAATAGACACTAAACATATGCTAAACAAGGATTATCTAAGATAAATTGGACCATGAATCAAGCACGGGTGGAAAGCGCATCCAATGAACAAACCAAGTCATGCACCACATCCATGTCAGTCGCGGACAAAAGGTATTCATTTTCAATTATTCTTTTCCTCAATCTATCTACAATGTAAATTATCTTTTTTTGAAAAAAAAAAAAAAAAGAGTCGCGCAAACCCAAATTCACAATTTTTTAGAATCAGAATGACTTGCTTAAATTAAAACAAATAAATTAAGAGAAATAAGATAACTAATACAATATCTAGTGACCATGCTCCGTCTCTCCACCCATTTTCTTTTCTGCCCAGAAATGGCCAAATGTGTCCCAAACGCCTGATGGGTATGCAGAATGAATAAAATGCAATAATCGAGATTAAATCTATAACGCAATACCACACGTCATGCATTAGATGAAATGACTAAAATATCCCTGAGCTTAGTTGCATTCGCAAATGCTCGGTAAACATGCCATGCAAGAATACAATGCATAGCAAGGAGATATTTTGGTGGGGAACTAAATCCCAATTGCCTCGTTTTCCCTCATGTTTTCATTTTTTGTTGTCTAAATGCAAGAAAGACCTTTGGGTAAAATATAGATGTCGACAATAATTGAAGCCTTGCATACAACTGAATCTTCCTGCAAGGGTTTAAACAACTTTACCAGACGCCCCTCTTGGCTTTATATCCTCAAAAATCACAACCTATTTTCAGCTATCTAATGAGAGCCCAAGCACCTCAAAAATTGAATTCAGTTTTTGAAGCACCAGAATGAATACTTCTGATCTTGCTAGCTATTCAGTCACCAGCAGTTAGAAATCCATCAAGTTGCCCCCTTAGGATCAACTTTAATGATTGCTTCCTCATTCTCCTGCTGCTTCTGTGAAACTTGATCTTCCGCTAGACTTTGACACACCATTTCAAAGTAGAAAGGAAAGTTGTTCTAAAAAAGAAGTTGATCAATTAAGTCTAGAGAAGCAAGGACAGCTTCTCAAAGACGAACATCCTTCGCATTTGGTAAACAGCTCCAGCGTCATCCAAACAATCATCTACAATCAGCATACATATTACGCTAACTATCACCCACTATTCCACTACACATTGGGGATGCAAACACTCACATGATCCTTCTGTAGGTCCTCTATTCCTGCCAAACCACTAGAAGGCTTCAGGTACTTCCAGTATAGCGTCTGGAATAAAAGGTTCAAGAGAAAAGCATGGGAAATGATTATTAGGCAGAATTGAATCTCCAAACAGCTCAAGGGAACTTTTGCTGCTGGTTGTGTATATATGCCCCTCAACCCAACATGGTCGGCTAATGTGCAAAATTTTCATGCCAACGCCAGTATAAGACTCAAGGAAATTTTGTTCCTGATTGTGCATATATGCCCTCAACCCAACTCGATCGGGTAATTTGCACCATGCTCACGCCAGTACAAGCAAAGTAAAGCCATTAAGCACCACGACTGTTCCCCATCACTGCTAGTGCACTAGAAGCCGTTATTTCAATTTAAAAAAAATTGCATCAGGCCTTCCTCAGTTTTCCTCATAACCTGTAACCAAAGAACTCTGCAACGAAATCTTGACTAATTTAGGCCTTAAGTAGAAATTAGCTCAAGATCCCGAAAAAATTCATTTTCACGATGCTGGAATCCTCCGGACTATTACTCTTCCACAGTAATGGCCAAGCACCACTGGGACAGCTAACGTATTGCACCCTACGCCATTCCCACCACCCTAGCCGAAAAATCTCTCCACAATATGACATCATGTATAGAAGCAATTGTCTCTAGGACTTGGGCCTATATGACATGACCAATCAATAGAACTATTTTGATACTTGCCATCATGCATGCAAAACAAAACCAAGCCATATTTTCCCAGGTGAAGAAGATGGAATTGCATAAGTAGGATCCTATGATTCGAAAATTAAAATTCGACCCAGATCTTAAATAGGATCTTAATTTGCTAGGACCTTACATGGTCCTGATCCTAAGCTCAAAAAAATCAAAGGATAGATATGATTCTACCGGTCCCATCAATCCAACTTTTACATACTTTAACCTTGAAGTACGTATGTCCTGACATGAGTATGTCCTCATATTTAGGTATTCAAAAAGTCAATTTTCTGGTATATTTTATACTTTAAGTTTACGCTATTTTGGAGCTTTAATGATACACGATGTTCATAACCAGTAGACTTCATATGACAGCCCAAGATTTTACATTGTTGGCATATTTTTACGACGTCCCCTTTTAGACACCTTCATCAATCTGTTTATAGGATCCCATCTTAACAACTTTGGCTAAGTCAGAGATCTCCCACCCAAACGATTTTATTGGTTCCTAGTGCTGGACATGTCCAACTCATACTCTATGCAGCTTCAACTTCAGTCTTCTACCACTTTTGGCTTGTTACGAACTTATGACAACATTAACAGCATATACAATGATATCGTTACATTTTGGTATCTCATAACTGTGACATAATAAATCAAGATCTCTAAAACCTGTATGTTTTATTACAATAGCGAATAGGCTGGATCAAGTGCTGATGGATTTTGACGCTGAACTGGAACTAATCTCATGAACCGAGAACCGAGAGCTTATGCATGTTGAAGGAATGGAAGTATCAGATGGGCAGTTGAAGTCAACGCAAGCCCAGTGAAGCTCAAGAAGAAGCTTGGGGAAGACCAAGCAAGGAATAACAAGCTGCAAGTCATCTACCACCATACGTCATATAAGAACTTAAGAAAGTGGTTGACAAGCAAATTGGAACTTTACTATTATTAGTCTATGAGTTCAGGCAGTAGTTGTCATTGTCTAGTCAAAAGATGATTGTCATGATTGAGTAATAAATCTATCTTCAGTTGGCAAGATCATCCATGAATGAGAATACACGAAGCTTCCCAATTCTATCTCTGTGTTTCATCCCTCCTTCCCATCCTCCTCGATCTCACTCAATTGCTCAAGTTCTTCCTTTTCGTCTTCTTTCTCTCATCTTGCCTAAAACTTGCAATGCATCAATAACTCTCAATGCAAAGCCCATAATTCAAATGCGCATTGAGCACCATTTCTACAAAAAGCACTCGGAGACTCTTCAATATTGAGACAAAGCCATTAATTCCTCGGTAACCATGCTTATGAACTTACTGCCCCATCCTCTATCATCCACAAAGAAGATTAATCCCATAATTGATTCAAATATGCAGAATAAGAGACAGTACCAAACTGTAACGATAAAAGAAAGAGCTTCAAACCTGTATGGGCACCCTCAAGTTCAAGAATGAAAATTCAGAATCCAGTGAACAAACAAAAAGAAGTTTCCAAGAATAGGAGAGAGAGAGAGAGAGAGAGGCAACCCAGAAAGCCAACCATCAATAGAATCACCAAAGCTGCTTTTGCAAACAAATTGAAGGAACACAGAGGCAGATTCACATCGAGAAATGACTAAACAAATAAGGAATGAACAAAAAGAAACCCAATTTCTTACGAAGAACAGTGAAAAACGCGTACCCTTTGGAGGTGGAAGATTTTCCAAGATCTCGAAAAGTACAGTATCGAAAGAGAGAATGAAAATCGGGGACAACCCTTTCCCTTCTCTCTGTGGGGGCGATGATGATATCCTATTTGCTGTTCTCTAGCTGTCTCCGGATTCCCCCTTTGATTCCAAGAGGTTAAATTCTCTCTCTTCCTTCTTCTTCTTGAACGTTGGATTTGGGGTGGATGGATTGGAAACTACGAAGTTGCTTTCCTTTCTTTAACTTTCTTTCCTCGTCTGGCATTAGAATATGCCAATGCAATGCCCGCTCTTATGTGGAAACTCTGCTGCAAGGACAGGCTACGTTCCGTTTCACAGGTCTAACGTTAAATTTGATCCCCATATTGGATGCACATGGAGAATGTACCGTAGAATTATATGGGCATACTAATATACATGTCCTCGTATACTAAGATCACCCATTTTGCTCGTCGTAACATGAGGCCACTCAGATTGAGATTCGTGTAGATTGATGAAAAGATAGGGACGATAACAGGTTATATACGTTACTTGTCATGGTAAATACAATTTATATACTTCTCGAAAAATTGAAGGAGGTTGAAAAGTGAGATTTTTCTCATAAAGCGTCAAATGCTATCTTGGACGAACTTTTGTGTGTCAGATTAAGTCTAATTTATCAATTCAATCAAAGATACTGTGTGTGTCTATATATATATAATGTAGTTAAACCCCTGACTGTTAGCTCATATATATGCCGCATGACACTTCACTTTACATCTATAGTTGCCATGTGACAAGACATGTTATCACCTGACCAACAAATGACCAATAAGCTTTAACCTAATGATTTTTCATCTCTTAATTTCTATCTAATATTGTGCTTAAATTTCAAAAAATGCAATAAATGAAATTATATGATCTTCATATTGAGTTTAAATTTTTAAAAAAGAGAGAAATTAGAAAGAAGTATGGACAAGTACGTTGTTCATGAGGTTTAATTTTTGTAAAACAACCATGCAAAAAACAATTGTGTTTTCTTTTTAATTTACAATTAAAATACTTAATTAAACATGAAAAAATAGATAAAGAGAGGACATTTTGTAAAGAAAACCTCTAAATACAAATATAAAGAAAAATGTAACAAACTAAGAAAATATGTTTCTTAATCCATAAAATATTGTTACTTATTTTATACCAATAATTAGGTTCGATATATTAAAGCAAAATTATTGTGATAAGGAAAATCATTTTTTTATAAAATTAAACCGAATAAATAGATTTTGCTACTTTAATATTACAAAAACATTGGTTTATCTCGTACTTCCAATATAACGATTACAGTAAAACAAGATTAGATTACAGCTTATTTAAAACGTAGAGCATTTGTACTTTATCTAACTTTATTTCCTAGTTTTTAAATAGACTTATTTCAAGTGTTGCTTCAATCGATGTACGATAAAAATCAATTTTCTTCGATCCATGTTCCGAGTGCTTAGGAAATATCACTTTATAACCTTGTTTTCGCCACAAATTAATCTTTAAAGCATGATATTCTTTTAGGAAACGATACATTTGATAATATAAATCTCATCTTTTCTCTTGCATCAAAATTCATATCATTGGCTTACTGACTATTTTTTTTTTTTTTTTGTGGTCGAAGTTTGCTGACTATTCAGAAGTATGCAAATAGATATGTCTGCACAAAGCGCGAGCTAAATAACTAGCAAAATCTAGTCTCTAATCGTGCTGGTTCAATGTGGGTTTAAGGTTGTCATGTGCTTCACTAGAATGTCTTTAGAACTTCGCTCAAAAAAGTTATCGCTTCGACTTCATATCAAGCATGCACTCGGTACTAGTCGAGTTTGGATTCCAAGCGGTCCCAAACCCGCTCCGTCAGCATTGATTACTATCGGAGAACATAGGTGAGAAAAAAAACCCTTACCCATTAATCATTGTGTTGTATTGTTGACATTAGTACAAGTAGGTTATTAGTTCTAAACACCTAATTCATGAAACTTTTTGGTCAACTCTCAAGAATAATAATCACAACCAGATTTCTAGGAGACATGAAATCAAGGTTCAAACTTCAGTCACAGCCTTTCTAAAAGACGGCCTAGAAGGGGAAGAGATGGCAATATGGCGATGAGATTTGGATCTTCTTTAAAAAGGGAGACCGACATAGTAACTTTACTTCATTATGAGGTTGGGACAGGCTTACACTTTTTCCACTCCCTTATGACTTTGACAATCCTTTTTGTGTGTATTTTGACCATCCTATCCTTTGTGTGGCTCATCAAATCCGATACGGTTTTATATGATTTTTTTTTATTAATTCTTTTATTTCGTTTCTTTTTCTCCTTGCAGGTCCACCTTCCTCATTTTCTTCTTCTTCCTCCTTCTCACACCTCCCTTTGTCTTTCTATTTTCTCTCCTGCACGAAGTTCGCTTCGACAATGAAAGATGGAAATAAGATCTTCGTCACACTACAAATCGAGTTTCGACCCCAAGATTTTTCCATAGTTCCTAACTTTGTTGCCTGAATTTTTCGAGGTCAAGAGTTTAGACCATGTCTTTCCTTATTACTCCTGACTTCCATGTGATTTTGATCCAATGGGAAGGACCTCCTTGCTCAAGCTAATCCAGAAAACGGAAGCCTCCCAAGACTTATCGTGGGTTTGAGAGGGCCACTCTCTGTGAATCTTGACCAGAAAAGTACCCAAGCAAAAGCAATGTAGATATCGAGCAACTTCTTGTGACATAGTTCATGAATTTGGTTGATGGCTACTAAAGATCTGGCTACTTGGTGTTTCAATCTGAATGTACATACCTACACATCTATGTTATCCAAGCTACGAAGCCGTTTGCTATGGTCAAGACTCGGGGTTTACATTTGAACTCTCGAGCCAATAAAACAGGAAGAACATGAAAGAAAACATCAAATCGAAATTGACAAGAAATCATTAGGAAGGACATTAGTGAATGCTCTCATCAGGATGACCAACTATATGCACTCATGAAAGCAAATAGTTTACATGAAAGTTTCATGGGCTAAAGAGCCATCATCCTAGTTTATTATCTACCATTCTCGGTTGTAAACGTGTGCCGAGGTGGTTCTTCAGGGCTTGTCCGAGAATCAGGAATGGATCGGTAATTCGAGGCATGTGAACTAACGATCGACGAAGGCAGCCTTGTGAGCATATCTTGTTTGTGCAAGGTTATTTCTTTGTCCATTTGACAATGATTTCACAATGCTGCATATAATCTTGCTGTACTTTGTAAAAGGAAGAACTGAGTTTCATGACAAAGTTCAGCATCCAATGACTGCTTTCAGATTCAAGGCAAATAAGAACTCAAAGCTATGCAAACGCGACCGAGTATAGGCTTGACAAAACATTCAAATGTAGCGATAAGCACAAATTTTATTTCAACACTCGCACTTCGACATTGAAAACTGAAATAAGATTAAACCACTAATTCAAATTTCGCTTCCTATTACCTGTCGAACACAACTTCCCTAACATTACTTTCGTGCTTTTCAATATTAACTTCATGCGAGAGAAAGAGGATCATTGGGGAGGTCCCTGGTGAGGCCAATGCCGGTGCCGGCGAAATTGTGGAGGAGGACGGGATTGACAGATTTTTGGAAGGAGAGGGAGGCGTCGAAGCGAATGTCGTGCAGGAGAGAAAACAGAGAGATGAGTGGGAGGCATGGGAAGGAGGAAGAAGAAGAAAAGGAGGAAGGTGAGACCCACAAAAAAAAAAGAAAACCATATAAAAGAAATAACAAAAAAAAATCATATAAGATTGTAATAGATTTGGTAGGCTACACAAAGGATATGATGGTCAAAATATACACAAAAAGGAGTGTCAAAAGCCATAAAATGAGTGAAAAAAGTGCGAGCCGTTGGGACCCAACCAAAGAGAGATCCAATCTATGAGATTGAAGGAGCTAAATCAAGTTCAACCCTGAGTTCCCAACATTGATATGGATGAATAAATATTGCCCAGTGTTCAAGTGGGCAAAATTTAACCATTCAACAAACAGATCGATATCCAAAGCGTATGCTATATCAATACTCGAGTTCTATTCTAGTCCTTCTCTATAAGAGGGACGTACAAAAGTTGGTGTTACTTTAAGGGGAGATATTCATTTAAGTGAACTCCTCAATTCAACAACAAGCCGATGACTGCACATTAGATTCGACCATAAAATACTACGAGGTCTTGCAAAAAATTCCAAACTTTTAAATAGTATCGAGAATTTGGTACATATGGATATAACAAAACAATGTTTAACTGATAGAGATGTAATCAATAGGGCACATATCAGTGAGGCAAACTCGAACTCGGATAGAAAGAAACACAGAGTACCCCTCGACGTCTTTAACTGAGCATGATCCACGCTCAAACTTTTTACTCAACCACTCATCAATTGCCCATAACATGTACTGCGAGTAACAATGACAAAGTCTGTGTTCTGGGGAGTCTTTACTTGTTGAACTTATTATTTATCGTTGAGATACTCCCAACCTCCACC
Source organism: Rhodamnia rubescens (assembly GCA_021437795.1). NCBI lineage: Eukaryota > Viridiplantae > Streptophyta > Magnoliopsida > Myrtales > Myrtaceae > Rhodamnia > Rhodamnia rubescens. Next base: position 2,073,794 of record JAILYA010000052.1, read on the forward strand.
AGCAAGCAGCACCGGAGTGAATCGTAACCTTTCGATCTGATGAAAACTAGACATAACAAAGCTACAGCGTTACCCCACAGAAGCATCTTCTAAGGCAGCACAGGCTCTGTTTCTTCACAAGCCTGCTCACATGAACTAGAAAAATCATATTTAGGGAAAGAAATGGTTAGTCCTTTCCTCAAGGTGACAATCGAGCCTTGCCAGCCTTCAAACACCACAATAGAATACGTGAAAGTACAAAAACTAACCCAAAGTGCCATTCTCAAAACTTATTCCAAGAGCTGAGATCCACCATTAGATGCTTAAAACTTGAGCAGAACTTAGATTGTGAGTTGAAGACATCCGTACTATGAGGTTGATGGTACAATCTACAGTTACAAAATGACCTGAAACAAAAAGCTACAAAAACCACAAAAGCTACCTACGAAGCTGAGAGGGGTATTGGTTTCACAGCACTCCGGATTCGCCGAAATGCAGTCCTCACTCTTTCCTTAAGACCTTCATTTTCACTCTCCACGTCCCCACTCTGCTTGTCCAGATGTGCTACATTCCCATCCACATTTATCACCAGCTTCCCATCCTCACCAAATTTCACATCCCCAAAGAGAGAAACTAGAAGTGCATGAATGATCTTCTCTACCCTAGCACTTTCTTCTTCAGTTTTCATGGCCTCTGTTTCAACCACAAACTTCGGAATCTCCCTGCTTATGTTCAAGACAAGAGCAACAACAGAATCCGAAACCATGTCACTAATCGGATCCGATGTCCAGTGCAGTGAAATATGTTTATCAGATTCGTGCTTCACTGTTACTCGATCATGCACACGGAACATGGGAATGCTAGATTCCTCATCCACTGCAGATTCCACACTTTCATATATCTGCTTCAGCCGGTGGCTAATTACACCGAACGCACCTGTATAAGGAATCGTAATCCTCTGATTAATAGTTGCTGTGGACAACTGAGAGAAAACGTGAAGATCTTCAGGTGCCATTATTTGATAAGTGAAGCCCTTCTTTACCAGAAGGCCACTGACAGTCTCACTCACTTCTGGGGTCTTCTCAGCCAGCCTCCCAATAGTTTTTGCCATTTTTTCGGAATTGAAGTACATTTCGACTGATTGACAATTTTTTGGCGTGAGGATTTTGGTGTTGCGATCAGCAAACTGAGTTACAAGCTTCTGTTTGAGCCTCCCCATCTCATTTTCTTGTCCATGTACAAGAACAATGTTTGGAGGCATTACCTCATCCAAAAACCCACTTGTCTGAGCAAAATCAGCATGGGCGGAGAAGGAAATATAATGAACTTGCATGTTAAGAGGAGCAGTGAGACCATTCATCAGAGTGACTTCCTTTGGTTCGTTGATGATGGTCTTTGCCAGCATCCCTTCCACGACATATCCAGGAATAACACAAGCATTTTTCTTGTCAGAGCACCACATGTCAAATAGTTGACGTGACAACCCACTTTGGAGCCCACCAGGACTAGCCATAACAACCGATGGACCGATGTCATTAAAATTCTCAATACTCTTTAGTGGCGAAATATGCTTGAAGTCGAAAGGATTTGCTGTTGCAAATTGGCTTCGGATCCTCTCATTCATGGAATTGATATATGTTTGATAAACAGCCATACACTTCTTTGCAAGGGGGAAGCATAATATATAGGAATATTATGGAGCTCAGGGTGATTGGACCAAAATTCGTCAAGGATCAACAGAAGTTCTTGAGCACGACCAAGAGCATATGCAGGGATAAGGACTCTACCTCCTTGAGAAATAGTAGAATGGATGACGTCAGTGAAGCGTTTCTCCCGAATATGACGGGGTTGATGAAGCTGCACTCCATAAGTGGACTCAATTATGCAGATATCAGGTGAGAACTGAGGAATCTCTGCAGCTCGGAGATGCCTATCTTCTTCACGCGAATAATCACCTGTGTAAAGGACTCGTACACCAGCAATATCGACCATGAACATTGCAGCACCGAGAACATGGCCAGCAGTATAACACCAAAATCGAATTCCATTCACTTCAACTGTTTGGTGGAAATCAATTACCTACGGGTAAAAGAAGGTTAGCATGAATTAAATGCATTGGGGTCAATAGTTTTGAAATAATGCATCCGTGGAACTTCAAAGAACAGCACAAATAGTAACATGATCGCAAAGTTCATTTACATTGAATAATTAACATTCCATTGGAAGACATTGTTTTCACATGAAACAGAACCCGACATATCTATGATACACTATTTGCCACGTCCAATAGACTAGACAACATCCAGAGATCAACCTAGGGCAATCGTCTAGAACAGATACTATAAGTACACAACACATGTAGCAAATTTTATGATGCCTAAGTACTGAGATCACTCGTTTATCCATTGAGATCACTAGTGTATCCAGCTTCTCACACACATGCCACAACTTGGGATAAATAAAATACATTGGGCATAAAAGCAGCAGAGACGGCCATAGCTGCAACAGAGGAAGGATCCCGTGCTTTATCTTAAAAGAGACGATGCCTATATCAGCTCAATAATGAACTTGATTCTTTGAAAGGTACCATACAGGGAATGGTCGGTTCTAAGCCTATGGAGAATCTGCAATGCACCTAAAGACAAAAAGCAATTCAAATCTACTGAGCCTGAGGTATAGCCAAAGCCTGCACATAAGTCTGACATGTAAATGGTATACACAAGCTATCCATCCATGACTGGATACAAAGCAAGAATTATTGTGCTTCTACATATCATACATTCTAGAATCAGTAAAATGCCACAAGTTGGTCACCAAGGAGCAATCCCCAAGGCAAACATTAGCAAGCAAATTTGTGTAGCATGAAGGATGGGCTCAACAGATGAAGGAATACCTCAATCTTATCCATCGAACGGAATATATCCTGTTCATCATACAGCATATCTTCAACTGAGACCTTGCTCACTTTTACATAATCTGACAAAAGCAGCTTGTATATAGCCTTCGTAGCATGAGTCATGAAGACACGACCTTTAAATGTAGTCTGGAAAAATGAGAGCATGTTGGGTCATCCGTATTAAAGTAAGGTTCCATAATTAAAGTACCTTTTCACTCTAATATAGCTGCAAACCTTTTCCAAAAATATGGTAAGGAAGCTGCATGATCCAAGTGGAAGCTGCAAGCAGTCAAGATCGACTTGTAAAGACCAGAACCTCTACTGTGGAAGCTAAATATGAGAGGGAGGCGTAGAAGTATAAATCAGCAATAATGCAAGCTAGTGAGAAGCCCATCCTAAACTTTACGACATTGGTGCTGATGGATCCAACTAGAAAGGGATCCAAGACTAAGGGGCAAGGATGAATTCCTTTGGCAGTCATAAGAAGAAAGATCTTTTCTTCAGCAAATTACAAGGAAACACCATGAAAGGCAACTGCACATAATGGAATGAGCAGCCCTCCTCACCAAAGGTGAGTCAATAACAATAGAGAAGGCAGATAACACGTACTGAGTAACTAGGAGGACGTCAATTGTCGAAGGGTCAATCTCATCGAAGTACGGGAGAGCAGCCATGCCAGAGTAAGCAGGATGAATTCCACAATCAAACTGTCATCCACATATAATAATTAGGATGAGATCACGAGAGACACCAACCCATGTCTGATAAAACTCTTAACCAGAAAATTCAAGAAAAAGCAGTACCAACACAGTCTTTCCTTTGAAAGACATGTACACACAGGACCGACCCACTTCATTGCCAGCACCGAGAGGAGTAATGATCAGCTGGTCACCTTCTCTCCCGGCTGGTGGATCGCGCCTCTTCAGAGACGGTGCCTGTCCTGTGGAAGCCATATGGCAAGAAATATTCGCACAGGCCCTTCAACTTTACCGGGAATGTACTGCCCTGTGGAGAAAGGACAAAGTATTAAACATGTTCGAAGCTGCTCAAGCAACAGGCAAGAACACAACACTCGAAGTCAAACCCGAAATGTACAAACTCAATATGAACAAAAAGAAGGCATTAACAAATAACCAGCATCAATATTCGAGTCACTGCCACCTACTACAAAGAAAACGTAATGGGAAGGAAATTGGTTAGGGCCGTCAAATGGGTGGTCGGCTGGAAATTGATCCGACCCCATCCATTTATTAACCCGTTTTAACCTATTTCCATGCAATGTAAACTCGATGAACCTTACCCACCCACTTAACCTACTTTAAGCTTTTCACGTCCATATATTATTAGATTAAAAACTTCACATCAAATTTAAGAAAAGTATATTTTAAGAAGGTTAATACCATTAAAAACCCCAAACTGGAACACCTATGACAAATTTACCCCAAACTATTTTTTTGACCACGAAAAACTCCAAACTAGTACAGTTGTGACAATTTTATCCAAACTATTTTTTTGACCACGAAAAGCCCTAAACCGATACACTTGTGACAAATTTACCCTAAACTAATTTTTTGACAACAAAAAACCCCAAATCAGTATATTTATAACAAATTTACCCCGTTAAATTAGGTTAATACCAAGAAAAATTTCAAACTAATACGCATGTGACAAATAGAGAGTAAAAATCCCAAGTTGGTATACCCACGTCAATTGCCAAGTGTCATACAATTTAGCATTTTAACGGTTAAATTTAACGAAAAATAACAAGAGGGTAAATTTGTCACGTATGTAATAGTTTAAGGTAAAATTGTCACAAGTGTATTAGTTTGAAATTTTTTATGGTTAAAAAAATAGTTTAGGGTAAATTTGTCACGGTGTACCGAGTTTGGGGTTTTCTATGGTATTAACCCTTCTAAGAATAAAAAAATTACTAAATAAAATAAAGAACGCAAAAAAGCCTATAAATTGAAATACTTATGAAGAACTCTTAATAAGATAAAGTACAGCTCACCATTGACATGAAAAAATACATTTGCTTATAAGGAGCCGAGTTCGTTGTCCACCAAACAAAATTAAGCAAACAGATTAGACGAAAATGAAGGAAATAAAAAGAACTTCTAACAATACCATCCGGAATTATCTATCAAAATAACATGTTATATTTCTATCAAACATCAAACCAAACACTTGCCAAAACTCAGTGGCAAAACACAAATCAGTTATAACCTTTTCCAAGTTGTATAGGTTTAAAGAGCTGCAAAAATCATCTGACACAGAACATAAATAAGAGCAAGAGCAAGGACAATACGAAAGCCCACTGCATAACTCTAACAAGCAGCTACAAGACTCTTTTCTTACCAATTCAGCTAGCCGAAAACATGCTCAAATTCAGTAAATCACAATCACCCATGAAATGGGTGTCATCCAAAAATTATTCTAATGTCTATGAACCGGATCACTTCACCCGCAATAGCAGCGACAATAAGGGACATTCAAGCAGATCACTTCACTAAGGCAAACTATTTGCAAAAAAGATGAGGGGGAAACTCAGTAAGATGTCGGAGAAGCGAAATATAAGTAACCACGATATCTAATCATTAAAAGACTATCACATATGTTCAAGTCCAACAAACACAGGAGCTATCTCACCAAGAAAACAACTTAGAAACCTTCTGTCATACTGATTGTGTGCACTACAAGAACAAAGGTAAACACGGCAATGCAGTTTTCTCATCCAAAATCTATACATCAACAAAAACAATGGCCTGAATCACCATATATTGGCTACAATTCCAAGTTACTTTCTTATATGCTTATTCGTGGATCTCGGACTCAGAACAGGGTATGACAAAGGGGCCGAGGTTACCTGGTCGATAATGCAAGACGAAGCCACAACTGGCAACTCAAGAAATATATATCAGATTTTTAGATGGAAATTGCAGCTTTTAATGAGCCTTGCTATCTGAATCACTGCTCTGATCAGGCGTAAACCAAATTATGGAGGCAATTTAACCTACATTTTGGGTCAGCCCTTTCGATTGCTCAAGAGTCCAGATGGAAAAGATTTACCTACGCTTGGGACAATCAATTCGATTCAGACATCCATGTCTCCCCAAAGCTAAGGAAAAACAATACCCCGCATCATCTAGCTAGCTATATATCATCCCAAAGTTCTCCGAACCAGACAGGATATAACGAAAATGTCTCAAGTTTCTTATCCTATCACATACTATTCTATTGAATTCTATATCCAGGTGACGAAATTCAATTGAGTAAAACATAAGTGTCAGCCAAACTTATCGTTTCCCCCGCTGTCTGCTTCGCATGTTGAATAAACAAGATTCCCCCAAATGACTCGGCCAAACATTGCCGGACAAAAGCCTCATCACTACTCCTTCTCTCATTGGTAATGAAAATGCAAAATCAACTGCAGCAAGAGAGATTTGACACACTCACGGCAGAGGGAGGAGGTGGGCGACGAGCCAAACGCGAGGTCCGTAGTAGTCGAGCGCTTGCGTCCGGAGCTCCCACGCGTCCCGGCTGTCCGGGAAAACCGGGTCCAGCAAAGGCTTCGATCACGACGGTGGCCGAGTCGACTCGGTGCTCCGTGTACACGGTGGACGGTGAAGAAGGGGATCTGGGAACTTCGCAAAATTCAACTGACGTCCAAGCCGCTTGAAGCTTTCGGTGACAGCAGCGAAGAGAAACGGAGACGCAGTGGAGTCGCGGCTCGCAGAACCGATTCTTCCTCTCTGTCTTCTTCACTACCGCTGCAGAAGAAAGAAACGGAGCCGACGTGAAGCGAAGCTCTGCGATGGCTTCGGGTGGCTATTGGGTCGGGTCGTGGGCGTGGGTTTTTGAAAAAGCGGGTCAGAAAACGGGTTACCCAGATTTATTTTTTACCCATTTTTTTTACCTGTTTTTCCTGCTTCAGTATTTATTCTCCAATGCAAAAAATACCTTCGGATAGAATTAAGTAGACGACGAAATTTGAAGCTTCGCATACTATCGACTATTCCTGCAAATGTTATAAACAATCTTAATCACAAAACTACTCGGGAGAACTTTGCGATCCTGATTTTGTGTATGAAAGCCTCTCGACCCGACTCTGTCAGGTCATCCGCACAATTCTCATGCCGACACCCAATACAAGCAAAGGAAGAGCCACATACCATTATAGACAAATAAACTCGTCAAACGGGTGAGTCCCCCGGTGTCAAAAAGCTCGCACCGACCCCACTCGGCTCGAAAATTCACCTTGATTTCCTAGCCTTTCGGGCCGGCTTGGTACTATTAGGATCGGGCCTAGTCGAGCAGGCCCAATTCCGTTTTTTTTTTAACCCACGTTTTTTTTAATTTAATTTAATTTATTTTTATTTTTTATATTCTTTTATTCGACCGAAATATCAAGTGATTATGATTCCTAAAAAAAAGAAAAAAGAAACCGACCCGACCCGAATAGGGTTCGAGTATGGTCGGGCTAGGTACTGTTCGGTTTTGGGCTGGCTCGAGCTAGGCCGAGACCCGACGCGTTGACACCCCTAGTGAGTCGGATCATCTCGAAACCAAACATATACATATTGCACTATGTTTACTTAAACAATGATAAAAGTACAATTATTTAAAACCAAAGAGCATTAGCATTTTATCTAAGCTTATTTTCTACTTTTGAATAAAATTATGTAAAATGTATTCTTAGCTAAACATCAATTTTTTTTTTTTCCACTTCATGTTCTGTGTGCTTAGGAAACAGTCTTTTTGCCGGATCTTAATCTCCCCCCTCCCTAAAGCCGTTGTTATTCTTCCAGAAAACTGTATACAATCGTTAAACAAATCTCATCTTATCTCTTGCATCACATCTAATATTATTAGCCGATTGCCTAATCAGAAACATGCGAATAGACTCGCTCGCGCTAAGTAACGATTAAAAAATCTAATAATCTCCGAAAGCGCGTGATTTATGTATATTCAGAAATATGCGAATAGCTGATTGCTCATGTACTTCACCGGGGGATGTCCTTTGGGTTCGACGTCGACGAACGTGCCATTCGCTATTCGGTACTTGTCGGGTTTGGATTTCTCGTCGTCACAAACTCGACCCGCTAGTATTGATTTGTGTTCAGTGACGAGGAACGTTAAGAGAAAACTAATGGATAACGCAGTTCGGAGAAAGGCCTTATCCCCGTTAACCATTGTGTTGTATCATTGACATTAGTACAAGTTGGTCATGATCTTCGAAGGCCTAATTCATGAAACTTTGCGTTCAAATGTCGGCAAATGTTCCGAAGATGATCATGACCCGGTGGATTATAATCATGTAGCCGATGACAGCACTTTAATTTCGAGCACAAGATACTTTTGAGGTCTTGTAATTTCCAAAATCTTCTAAATGTGCCGAGGATTCGGGACATATTGATACGAAGAAACGTATAGTCTCACTTGACTTCTTAACTAGGCTTAACCAAGCACGAACTTATTACTCAACTACTCATCAATTCCCCATCAACTTGTCACGAGTGACAATGACAAAGTTCTGCGTTTTCACCGATCCTTGGTACATGAAAACTAGACATCACAAAGCTACAACGTTGCTGCGTGGATGCATCTTCCCATGTAGCACAGGCTGTCTTCACTCACCAGCTCGCATGAACTAGAAAAAATTTGCATTTAGGAAAAGATATGGCTAGTCTTTTCCGCAAGGCGACACTCGAGCCTTGCCAGCCGCCGGTCGGCAAAATTCAATACGTAAAAGTACAAAAACAAAACCATTTAAGATTCATATCATGTTGAGTTTTACCATTCTAAATTCATTTATAATATTATAGCGAATAAACTTAAACCGTATGATAATTCAGTCCATTAAATATGGGTTAAAAATGAGTTCATGATCAATTTTGATAAGTTTACCCATCGGTCATTGTGCACACGACCGTTCCCCCAATCTCTGCTAATGCACTAGAATCTACTTTTAAGTAAGAAATTGCATTAGGCCTCTTCCATTTTTAACTCCCAACCTTAGCCGAAGGACTCTGTAAGAAAACCTTGACTGACATTAGGCCTTAAGAGAGGAAATCACTTCGCTATCCATGAAAATTTTACCTTCATGATGCTGGAGTCCTCATGAGTAACATATTGCCGTTATCCTAGCCGAAGAAACTTTCCATGATATGACATCGAGCATGTGGGAAAATTATCAAAGAAATATACATCTATTGTATTTGTGTCAATTCAGCCCTAATTTTTTTGGTTAATTCAGTCCTAAACTTTGTGCATTTGTGTCAATTCGTCTATCCAGCTAATTTTGGCCGGCCGGTGCCGACATGGACGTCGGCGCGATGTAGCGCCGATGTAGCGCCATTGCGGCCGACGTAGTAATTTTCATTAATATTTTTTAAAACTAAAAAAGAAAGAAAAGGAAATGCAAAACCGCTAAGTCGGCTCGAGCAACGCCACATTGTCAGCCAAGGCCCATGTCGCACCGAGCGGCCAAAATTAGCCGGATGGACTGAATTGGCACAAATGTAAAATGCTTATTTCCTTTTTTCCTTTTCTTTCTTTTTATTTTAAAAAATATTAATGAAAATGGCCATGTCGGCTCCGAAACGCCACATCGCGCCGGCGACCATGTCATCTCTAGGCTGGCCAAACCGAGCGAATTGACCGAATCGACACAAATACAAAATGCTTAGGACTAAATTGGCAAAAAAAAATTATGACTGAATTGACATAATCGTAATAGGTTTATGATTGTTTTGATAGTTTTCCCAAGCAATTGTATATATAACTTGGGCATGTGTGCCATGATCAAGCGATAAAAAGGCGAAGAAGATGAAATGGCATGAGTAGGATCCTACTATTCGAAACTTGAGAAACAATCTAATTCTTAACTTGCTAGGATCTTAAACATGGTTCCCATCCTAAACTTGAAAAGAAAAGGGGGAACATAAGATAGACTCTTGTTGAAAATATGTCTTGAGTTTAAGCCCGTTGAACAAACTCGACTCGAATTATTTGGTACGTAAAAGTTCAAAGCCAAATATTAGATATTGTTTGGAGGCAAATCTTGCGGAAACTGTTTTTTGTGTTTGCTTCGTGAAGATAACAACGAAACAAGAAAAGTCAACGATTTGTTTTTGGACTTGGCGGTGGGTTTCCTTCTGCAAATTAAAGAAGGATTCGGTTTTGGATTGTTTATCTTTTATATCTTTCTAGATATATAAAGATAGCAGGAAAGCTCACGAAGACTTGAACAAAAAAGGACACATTGGTTGATCCGTACGTAATATTTGTACGAAGTCTTGAAGTGCCGCTTGTGAGCGCTTGAGTGAGGGTCTTGTTCGTGAAGCCAAAGTTGTCTGCGAATTACATCTATCGAAGAGCCACGAGTATTTGCGGTTGATAGAAAATCTGGTATAAGATTTGCGTGTGATTCCTTTGCGAGATTGAGAGATTATTTCGTTAGGAATTGGGGGCCAAATCTGTGTGCGTTATTGGATGTAATTGGGGCTTGGGAAACAATGAGAGTGTTTGAGTGACTCGAGTGTGGTTTTGTAATCTCCGTGTATCGCTCGTTCTATAGTGGAATTCGTTCTTGCTTCTCCCCGTGGACGTAGGTCTCTACGACCGAACCACGTATGTCCGGTGTCCGATTTATTTTCTTGTTCTGTCTATTTATTGTTCGATCGCTTGTTCCGCGCAATGCACACAATCCTACCGGTCCCATAGATCCTATTTTTACATGCTTTGATCTTGAAATACGTATATCCATATACCTCACATATAATCATATTTAGGTTATGGAAAAGCCGATTTTCCCGGTACACATAGTACAAAGACGGCATAAACTTTAAATTCACTACATTTTGGAGTTTCAATGACACACATTTTTCATAACTAATAAATTCCATACGGCTATCTAAGATTTTTGCATCGCTGGTGTAATTTATAGGGTGTTACGATCCTAAGTCGGATCGCATCCGCGAAGACATATATTTTTTCATTGAACAATGAATAGGCTGGATCAAGCGGCCGATGGATTAAACGAAACTATATCAAGACTTTTCTCTCTTTTCGAGTTTAAACTTGTAAGAAGGGATGAAAATGTGCATTCATCAACAGCGAAATAGAAAATTTACGTTTCGGTAATAGTTTAAGTATAGTTTATACCATTAATTCAATAAGTTCTACTTTACATATACATGTTAGATTAATATATTGTGGCTGGTTAAAGCATTAAAAAAATACAGTGAACAAAATAACTCTTTTAATTCGAGAAATGTGTAAATTTCACTAAACTTATAGCCAGTTATACCATGGTCTACTAAAGTTATTTTTCTTTTTAACTATGAGTAAATTAAAGAAAATAAATAACTCATTACTTTAACATTACAAAAAAGAAAGTTTATTGTATCTCAGGCGTATATACTATGTTTAAGTAAATAAGTACAATTATTTAAAATCAAAGAGCATTAGCATTTTATTTAAGTTATTTTCTTCATTTTGAATAAACTTATTTCGAACATAGCTTCTATCATTGCTCGCAAAATCAATTTTTTTTTCTATTCATGTTCTGTGTGCTTTGGAAACAGTCTTTTTGCCGAATCGTAATCTCACCCCTCCCTAAAGCAATGACATTCTTCCAGAAAACTATATATAATTATTAAATAAATCTCATCTTATCTCTTGTATCAAATCTCATATTACTAGGGCAAATTACCAAAAAATCATAAACATATCAGAATCTGTGTCAATTTAGCTCTAAACCTTTTTTATTTTTTTTGCCAATTGAATCCTAAACCTTTTGTGTTTGTGCGAGTTTAGTCCGTTCGGCCATATTTGGCCGGCCGACGCCGACATGAAATAGTATTTTAATATTTTCTTGAATTATTTATTTATTTTCTTTTTTCTTGTTTTTCTTCTCCTTCTTCCTCCAATCGGCGATCGGCTAGAGACGAGGGTGGATGAGGTCGACTGGTGAGTGCGACCTCCCCCTCGCTGGACCTCACCTCTGGCTGATCGGATTGGTGACCTTCTGAAGGAAGAAGGAGTAGAAAACAAAAAGAAAAAGATAGAAGAAAATGGAAAAAAAAAGAAGAAAATAAATAAATAAATAATTCAAAAAATATTAAAATATGACTACAAATTGTCCATGCCAAAGACTGGTGTCGACATCAACGTCGGTCTCCCAAAGTTGTGGAATGGATTGACTGTACAAACGCAAAACGTTTAGGAGGCCAAAAAAATAAAAATAAAAGTTTAGGACTGAATTGGAATGATTGCAATTCACTACCTGATTTCCAGTAAAGAATATGAATGCAAGATAATCATATGTTTTCCTTTTACAATGTTTTTTTCCCCATCAGAAATGAAATCAAGATTCCAACCTTCAATCACCTTTCTTCTGAAGCGGAGAGAGCCCAGAAGGGAGCGAGATGGCAATATGGCGATGAGATTTGGATCCTCTTTCAAATGGGAAATTTGACATCATGAATTTACTTTATCAAGAGGTTGGGACATCATCAAAGAGAGATCCAGAGTCCATGAGATTGAAGGAGTTAATTGAAGTTGAACTCCGAGTTCCCATCAGCAATATGGATGAATATATCTTGCCAAACATTCAAAAGATGATCATGATCTGGTGGTATAATGGTCCGTCCAACAGAAAGATTGGCTTTTAACGCATTCGCAATCGTCGAACTCGAGTTGTATACTCGCCGTTCAGTATGGGAGGGAAGTAGAAAAGTTGGTGTCACTTAAGAGAAGATGTTCGTTTAAGAAGGCTCGTCATTTGCAGTATACAACATGTAGCCGATGACTGCTCTTCAATTTCGACCACAGCATACTCTTGAGACGTTGTAATTTCCAGACTAATTTGAACGTGCCGAGGATTTGGGACATATTGATGCATCATTGTTTGGTCTAACTGAGAGAATTGTAATCAGAAGAGTAGAGATCAGTGAGACAAACCCGAGCTCGGGTAGAAAGAAAAACACAGCCCCACTTGACATCTTAACTAAGCATGACCAAGCACAAACATTATACTCAACTACTTACCGATTCCGACTTGTCACATGAGTAACAATGACAAAGTCCCATTTTTCGGTTGATCTTCGGTACATGACAAGTAGACATCACAAAGCTACAGCATTACCACATGGATGCATGTTCGCATGTAGCACAGGCTGCCTTCACAAGCCTGCTCGCATGAACTAGAAAAATTGCATTTAGGAAAAGAAATGGCAAGCCTTTTCCGCAAGGTGACGCTCAGCCTTCCCAGCCTCCAGTCAGCAAAATTCAATACATAAAAGTACAAAAAACCACGTAATCCAAGCACAACTCTTGAAACTTGTTCTGAGCGCCGAGATCCAACTTTAGATGCTTAAAACTTGAGCTGAACTTAGATTGGGAGTGGAGGATACTGATACCATGAGCTTGATGCTATAATCTACAGTTAGAAAATGACCGGAAACAAGAAGCTACAAGAAACAGGAAAGCTACCTAAGAAGCCGATAGGGGTATTGGTTTTACAGCACTCTGGATACGCTGAAATGCAGTCTTTACTCTTTCCTTAAGGACTTCATTTTCACTCTCCACATCCCCACTCTGCTTGTCCAGATGCGCTACATCCCCATCCACACTTATCACCAGCCTCCCATTCTCACCAAACTTCACATCCCCAAAGAGAGAAACTAGAAGTGCATGAATAATCTTCTCTACCCTTTTCTCACTTTCTTCTTCAGTTTTCATGGCCTCTGTTTCAACCACAAACTTCGGAATCTCACGGCTTATGTTCAAGACAAGAGCAACAACAGAATCTGAAACCATGTCACTTATCGGATCCGATGTCCAGTGCACTGAAATGTGTTTATCAGATTCGTGCTTCACTGTTACTCGATCATGCACGCGTAACATGGGAATGCCAGATTCCTCATCTACTGAAGATTCCACACTTTCATATATCTGCTTCAGCCGGTGGCTAATTACACCGAACGCACCTGTATAAGGAATCGTAATCCTCTGATTAATAGTTGCTGTGGACAACTGAGAGAAAACGTGAAGATCTTCAGGTGCCATTATTTGATAAGTGAAGCCTTTCTTTACTAGAAGGCCACTTACAGTTTCACCCACTTCTGGGGTCTTCTCAGCCAGTCTCCCAATAGTTTTTGCCATTTTTTCTGAATTGAAGTACATTTCGACTGATTGACAATTCTTTGGCGTGAGGATTTTGGTGTTGCGATCGGTAAACTGAGTTATGAGCTTCTGTTTGAGCCTTCCCATCTCATTTGCTTCTCCATGAACAAGAACAATGTTTGGAGGCATTACCTCATCCAAAAACGCGCTTGTCTGAGCAAAATCAGCATGGGCAGAGAAGGAAATATAATGAACTTGCATGTTAAGTGGAGCAGTGAGACCATTCATCAAAGTGACTTCCTTTGGTTCATTGATGATGGTCTTTGCCAGAGTCCCTTCCACGACATATCCAGGAATAACACAAGCATTTTTCTTGTCAGAGCACCACATGTCAAATAGTTGACGCGATAACCCACTTTGAAGCCCGCCAGGACTAGCCATAACGACAGATGGACCAACGTCATTAAAATTCTCAATACTCTTTAGTGGCGAAATATGCTTGAAGTCAAAGGGATTTGCTGTTGCAAATTGGCTACGGATCCTCTCATTCATGGAATTGATATATGTTTGATAAACGGCCATACACTTCTTTGCAAGGGGGAAGCATAGTATATAGGAATATTTTGGAGCTCGGGGTGGTTGGACCAGAACTCGTCAAGGATCAACAGAAGTTCTTGAGCACGACCAAGAGCAAATGCAGGGATAAGGACTCTACCTCCTTGAGAAACAGTAGAATGGATGACATCAGTGAAGCGTTTCTCCCGAATATGACGAGATTGATGAAGCTGCACTCCATAAGTGGACTCAATTATGCAGATATCAGGTGAGAACTGAGGAATCTCTGCAGCTCGGAGATGCCTATCCTCTTCACGGGAATAATCACCAGTGTAAAGGACTCGTACACCAGCAATATCGACCATGAACATTGCAGCACCGAGAACATGGCCAGCAGTGTAACACCAAAATCGAATACCATTCACTTCAACTGATTGGTGGAAATCAATTACCTATAATTACAAATAGGTGACATGATTTACATGCATTGGGATCAATAGATGACATTATGCGTGCAAGGAACTTCAAAGAACAGCAAAAGTAAGATCATTGCCAGTTCATTTACATTGAATAATTAACATTGCATATGAAGACATTGTTTTCGCACAAAACACAAACCAACATATCCATGATAAGTTAATCGCCAATGTCTCATCCTAAGACAAAATCCTGTTGAATAGGTTCTATACATCTACGACACATATAGCAAACTGTATGACCCATAAGAATTGAGATAACTAGTTTATCCAGCTTCTCATCCAGAAGCCACAACTGGGAATAACAATACTGCACATAAACAAGGCAGGGGCAGCTCGTGTTGAGAACAGAAGAAGGATCATGTGCTTTATCTTAAAAGAGACGAAACTCCAATCAGCTCAATGCTGCAAATTGATTCATTGAAAGGTAACATACAGATAACGGTGGGTTCTAAGCATTGGCAGAATCTGCAATTCACCTAGACACGAGAAACAATTGAATCCTACTAAGCCGGAGGTACAGATAATGCCTACACATGCTTCTGACATGTAAATGGTATACACAAGCAGTCCATCCATGACTCCATGAAAACCAAGAATATTCTGTTTCTTCCTCAATGATATCATCCCTTCCGAAATCAGAAAGATTCAAAAAATTGGTCGCCAACAAGTAATCGCCAATGCCAACATTAGCAAGCAAATTTTGTGGGATGAAGAATGGGCTCATCAAATGAAGGAATACCTCAATCTTATCCATTGAACGGAATATATCTTGTTCATCAAACAGCATATCTTCAACTGAGACCTTGCTCACTTTTACATAATCTGACAAAAGCAGCTTGTATATAGCCTTTGTAGCATGAGTCATGAAGACACGACCTTTAAATGTAGTCTGGAAAAATGAGAGCAAGTCGGGTTATCGGTATTAAAGTAAAATTTAATAATTAAAAGTGCGTTTTTACTCTAATATAGCTGCAAACCTTTTCCAAAAAGTATGGTAAGGAAGCTGCATGATCCAAGTGGAAGCTGCAAGCAGTCAACATCGACTTATAAAGACCAGAGACCTTTACTGTGGAAGCTAAATATCAAAGTGTTGGGTAGACATATAAATCAGCAATAATGCAAGAAAGTGAGAAGTCCATCCTAAACTTCACAGACATTGGTGCAGATAATTTGATAAAAGCCCAATGGATCCGACTAGAAGGGGATCCTACTGAGGAGCAACGACGAATTCCTTCGGCAAGTCGTAGGAAGAAAGATCGTTTCTTCAAGCAAATTGCAAGCAAACACCAGGAATGGCAACTGTATATAATAGAACGAGCAGCCTTCCTCACCAAAGCCAAGTCGATTATAACAGAGAAAGGCAGACAACACGTACTGAGTAATTAGAAGGACGTCAATTGAGGAAGGGTCGATCTCATCGAAGTACGGAAGAGCAGCCATGCCAGAGTAAGCAGGGTGAATTCCACAATCAAACTGGCACCCACATACAGCAATAACGAAAAGATCACGACAAGACACCAACCCATGTTGGCTAAAAACTCTAAAAACGAAGAGCTCATCAAAACCAAGAAGCAGCAGTAGTACCAGCACAGTCTTCCCTTTGAAAGACATGTAGACACAGGACCGACCCACTTCATTGCCGGCACCGAGAGGCGTAATGATCAGCTGGTCGCCTTCTCTCCCCGCCGGCGGATCCCGCCTCTTCAGAGACGGCGCCTGCCCAGTCGAAGCCATATGGCAAGAAATGTTCGCACAGGCCCTTCAACTCCACCAGGAACGTACTGCCCTGTGAGGAAAGAACGGAAAAAAAAAAAATCATGTTCAAAGCTGCTCAAACAACAGGCAAGAACCCAACACACGAAATCAAACCTAAGAATGACCCAACGAAAAAAAAAATGAAAAAGGGAATCAAATCCAAGAATGCACAGCCCGAAGATGAACAAAAGGAACGCATTAACAAATCACAAGCATCCAAACTCAAATTAGCGCCACCATCTGACGAGAAACTCTTAACGCTAAGAAAAAGCAGACTGAGAGTGTAGGCGAGAGACTTACAGAACTTCAGAGATTTGCCAAAATGCAGAGCGCGAGGGAGCAACGTTGAAGCTACAGCCCTAAATCACCAGCCGCTTGCCCGCCTGCCTCTCCGCCAAAATGAAAATATAATCAATCATTAGCCGAGACATTTGAGAAATAATCTCTCTCTTAAATTAACCATTTTCTCACTATAACTTGTCTCAATTGCATTCCTAGTTAGCTTCTGCTATTTTGTGCCCTTACTCTTTCACATATAGACTTTTTAATATCTTTCCAACAAACATTTTTTGCTTAGAGCATATTGGAGTATCATTATTATTAGTATCACGATTATTATTATATACTCTACCTATAAAACCAACTTTTAAATTGGGTCTCTCTCGCGACCTAAACTTTAGGTTAATGAATTATTAAGTTTATTAATCTAGCATGGACCCTTCTAGGTCCATATCAAATCCTAACTTAGGGCTTAGTAATTAACATGCAAAAGATGTAATTTCGAGCTACTAATCGATTTCTGTAAGTCGATTAGACACATAAATAAAGTGTTAGGAGAAATTTCTTATTTTTACGAATAAGATATTGTGAGATCGGGAACTTAATTACAATACATTTTCTTTTCATGAAAATATCTATGTAGGCAATTTGGATTCATTTTAATTAATATCCTAACATTTAGGTGTTCATATGGGTGTGCGAGCATTATTCTTTCATACATAGTTTTTTAAAATATTTTTCCCACTGATGTAATTTTTGCTAAAACCAACAAACATTTTTGCGGAACGCATATTGGCGATCATCATCATCATCATTATTAAAAAAAACCAATTTATAAAATCAACTTTTTAATTTGGTATCTCTCCCGAATTTAGGCTAATGGATCACCAAGGGCATGTTTGGTAACGTTTTCCATTCCAAAAAAATGATTTTCATTAGAATCATTTTTTTCATTTTGTTCCCTAGATGAGTTTTTAGAGAATCGAACGCGTTTAGTAATTGTATAAAATTTCTGTTCCCTAAATGTAAACGCATTCGCTAACCGCACAAAATTTATGTTCGAGAAATAATTTCTCTTTCCAATTTTTCATTTAAATCAAATAATTACATAATTACATTTGATGACCTTCCTAAAATCCTCAAGTGTGCGATCCTCTTGCACCATGACATTTTTTTGGCCAAAATGGGGATGCTTCAGCTTTGTTCATTGGACGCTAAAATTGTTATTTTTCCATCTTTTCTTGGAGCTATACGTAGCTTGAGGATGAAAGAGGTTACTCTAATTATCTTTTATTGCTCGGAATGAATAAAATCCATCTCTACCACATAAGTGACTTAGTTTTACCCTTGAATACCGTACGGATGGTACCCGACAACAAATCAGGCAAGATTTAGGAAAAATTGAAAGGCAAAATCACCCCAAAAAAAAAAAAAAGATTGGCCAATTGAATGGACTCATTTCCTACATTTTGAGATTTTCTTGGAATTTTCGGGATTTTTTGGAATGATTTGCTCATGAGAGGCAAAATCATCATTTAGGAGAAATCGAAAGGCAAAGTCGTCAAAAATACGATTCGCCAATTGAAATGACTCATCTCCTAATTGTTTAGATTTTTTGGAATTTTTCTGATTTTTCCAAAATTTTAGATTTTTTATTGAATTTTCCATTTTTTTAATTTCTGAAATTTTTATTAAAAAAAATTATTCGGACTGGGTCCGGTTGACCCGGCCCACGCCTTGTGGACGCTTGACAAAAGTGACGGAAAACTATCGTTGCCTTTTTTATTCTCAAAAGTGTTCTTTTTTTGGAGAAATAACTTTGTTTTGTTTCTTATTTTTGTTTCAAAAGTATTTAGGGATAAGAATCAAGTATCATTTGCACTATCAAACATGTTTCGATTTTTTTTTATGCCTACGAGTAGAAACAAAGGAACAAAAACGTTACCAAACCAGCCCTAAGTTTATTAACCTAGCTTGGACCCTCTCCCGTCCATGCCAAATCACAAACTTTGGAGTCGCCACCGATCAATTTACGGTAGGTTGATTAGATACTTAATAAATTATTGGGAGAATTACTTTATTCTACGAACCAAAGATGGTAAGTTCGGACACTTGATTATGCTAGATTACTTTAACGCCCTTTCGGTACTTTTATTTTTTTCATAAAAACAATTATGTAGGCAACTTAGATTAATTATTTAACACCGAATAATTAAAGCGTTAAATAAATTACAACCGACATATCTTGACGCTGATGGCTAATTTCTAGCATTTTATCCAAATGCAAGACTTAGACGAATGCAATAACGAAGTAATGCATGACGCAACTATACTAGAAGGTGATTACACCAAAACCACGTAAGACAATGGCAATTATTCTCATATGGAATGCAATGCATTTATTTGAATGACCTAACTATATGACATACAAAAATTTTATGGATTATATATTAAAATGTAATGTGACTTGAACACTATCATGGAATTATATGCCATTAAATGAACTTATCATGTAGGCTATGATATATGATTTATTTAACATATGAATGCCATGCAAATGATTATGCAATGAGCTAACTTAACATCATAACTATATAAATGATGCTTATTCTAGAATGATATGTAATTCTGAATTAAATGACCTAATTTACAACCTAGACGGAGATTCTAAATGAATGAACCCAGACATTTTCACCAAATGACATGCAAATGACAACATGACATTAATGCCATGACAAGGATAATGACATGAAAATGATTTCGCAGGTATATAATGACATGGCATGTAGTTGATAACATGGCAAATGACATGTGATGTGACATATGCAAATGACATGAGTAATTTTTTTGCAATTTTCATGGAAATTCAAAATTAGACATTAATGAAATAAAATCTATTATAAGTGAAGATTCATCCTAAATTGTATAGGAAATAATTTATATTAAATCCCAATATTATCTAGGAAATCTTCCCCTAATTCGAAATATTCTTAAATAATAGATCCAATGTATATGCAAATTATTTAAATACAACTATCTATTTTCTAGCAAATCTTAGCTTTCTATTGAAATGCTATCCATGAGATCTTATCTTGCTAATGCATTTAAACTAAAGTTAATACCATGGAAAACCCTAAATTAGTATACATGTGACAAATTTACCAAAAATTATTTTTTGATCACAAAAAATCGCAAACTAGTATACCTGTAACAAATTTACCATAAACCAATACTCCCGTGACAAATTTACCCTTCATTAGTTTTCGTTAAATCTAATTATCAAATTGTTGAGTTTGATGGCACGTGACGGTTTACTAGTGTATCGGTTTATGGTTTTTACTATATGTTTGTCACAAGTGTATTAATTGGGAAATTTTCGTGGTATTAACCCAATTTAACAAAGGGTAAATTTGTGACGGGTATACCAGTTTTGGAGTTTTTTATGGTAAAAAAATCACTTTAAGGTAAATTTATTATAGATGTACCGGTTTAGGGGTTTTGATGGCAAAAAAAATAGTTTGGGTAAATTTATCACAGTATTAATTTGGGATTTTTGTGGTATTAACCTATTAAATTAAAGAGGATATTTTTTATATTTATTTTTTAAATTATAAAGCATATATGGATAAATATGCATTCAAATATGTAAAAAGATATGCTAAAAATAATGCATGATTTTTAAAAACATATCTAGTTCAAATTTGATGACGGATGAAATCGGCGAACGGCATTGGATGTGGTTCGAATTGTTCGGTGTTCGGTTTCCCATGGTATCGGTGGTGTTATCTCATAGTCGAGATCGAACCATCGATATCGCACATAATGTCGACAAAGGAAAATTCCCTAACTTTGAATTAGTTTTCTAATATTCTAGAAAATATGCGCTAGATATGAAATGAATTCAAATTAGGAAACATGACCGAATATTCACTCACAAGAGAAAAATCTTACCTTATTTACTGATAATGTTTAAATTCAAACTCAATGCAACGGATCACGGATGGAATCGGGACCGCATGGACGGCGTCTTGCGGTGAATCGGCGGTGGCTTGGGAATTGCCTGATAAGGACACAAGGTGCTGGTCACAGCTGAGGGAGCTCAAGGCTGGTACTCGCGGGATACTCGACGGTGAGGTTGCAGACTCATGGACAAGGAGCATTCGACAATCGCTGCCGGTCGAGATGTTCACGGTGGTAGCATCGAGGGACTACTCACAGTGGTCTTGCTCGTGAGATGGAGACCGCAGCTTGGTCAGTGGAAGCGGCGGGGCACAACCGAAAGGAAGCAGTGGCTGATGGTTGTGGTTTAGCGAGGAGGGCGGGACAGCTCGGGATGCTTGCCGATGGGGTTCACCGGATCGAAGCGAGGTGGGACGCGGCAACATCAACCTCGGGACAATGAGTGGGCGTCGGCTCAATGCAGCAAGGATCAATGTCAGATGACAGGAAGTAGTGCCATCTACGAGGCTAGGAAAGCACCGTCGGCGTGGCGAACGGTAGGCGCAAGGGGAGGTTTTCCCGAGCTCTCCCTTTCTCTTTTCTCTGTATCTGTCGTGGGTCGCTCGTACGTTTTGAATTGTGAATTGCCGACCTCGACAGCCATAACGGTGTATGCATAAGAAAAGTCGTTTTAGGTTAGGGGCCTCAACTCTTTGTTATTTACAATTCTGACCAGGAACTTTTAGAAATTGATTTATCTACTGGATGTAATTCGGCCAAGCCCCTGTACACGGGCTAGCCGAATTCTACGAGTCCTTTGGGGGCTTGTTTTCTTCTTGCGGGCTTGATTTAGGGCTCCTTTTTTTTTATACTAAGGGACTTTAATTGTAAAAAAGGAATTTCCCTAATTAGACTTTTTGTGGGCTTAATTAAGCTCAAATTAGGTCTTAAGGCCTTAGAATTTCCGTTCACCACTCTCCTCTTGCTGGCCGAATTTGTCATGTAATGTTAGCCCGGTCCATGCGTCTGTTTCCGGTCCAATTCCACTGCCGGTCCGAGTAAAATGCAAATGCATGTAATATACGCTGAAAATTGAACAATGTGAAGATGATTCAATATTTTGTCTAGGGGCTGGGATCGGTCCCAAATTTTCGTGCAATTTAGTCCTGAATAAATAACATGAATTTAGATGTCAACAGTGTCCACTCTTAGAAATATAATTCTCTCGTACCAGAAATGATCGAAGGGATCTGTTTTCTTTATCCACTGCATGCATCACTTTCATAAAGGACGGAGAAAAAAATAGGGCAAATTGATAAGGGAGAAGTAACTGATAAATGTGAAAAATATAGGACGTTGCGGACGAGGGCTCACAATTAGTTATTCACTAATAGTAAAAACAAAACTACTCAATTCTTTTATGAAGACGAATGTGGTGCTCGTGGCGCGTATTATTATTATTATTATCATTATTGTTGTTGTTGTTATTATTATTATTATTATGATCATCATTGTTAGGACCAAAAGCAGGAGAGCAACATCCTGCTACATGCTCAAACACTTTACACAAGCTCATGAAGGCCCCATTTACAGTAAAGTAAGAATCTTTTTCCTAGCAACTTTCCTTTTTATGTTTTACACCATCCAATCCACATTCACTGATCAAGAAGAATTGTTAAAACATTCATTCCGAGCCAACCAAATGTTATAGAGATAGGCATTTCAAGTGAGCTTGGAAGGCAGACTCGGATAGGACTTCCCCTTAAAAACAACAAGCTGCCCAAGCAAATTCGTTATCCCAGCTACCAGGAATTGTAGGGATGAGATGCAACTCCAGAACAGCAGTCCAGACCCAGGAAGAAACAGGACAAATGGCTCCTATCTTTCATCAGCAAAATGGCAAAAGCAGCACATAGTAGAAATGACCAGCCTATCAAGCATTGCTAACCAAGCAATGAAACAATGTTTTGGAATGATTGGATTCAACCAAGTAGCTCATTCCAAGCACTCCCAACTGTGAAAATAACTGAAATAGTCAGCTCCCAAATAAGTCAATTGAGCATGGAAGGATTAGGAATCCGAGAACCCCAAATATCAGCTTGGAATTCAACTAAATCCTCGGGATCTAGCAGCAGATCGATAGAATATTTAAATATTAAATCATGTTTTTATCAAATAGTTTAAACTTTTAGAATAGTTAGATGTAATCTCATACAATTTCACATGATATTAGAACAAGATGTTCTGACTTAATCTTCTTGGACCCCATTTGTCTCCCCAATAAAATATGTCAATGCTTACTACTAGGTTAAAAAAAAAAAACCAAACTCAGCGTGAGAGGAAATGATATAATATTTAATATATTGAACCGCACCTTCATCTAAAAACTTAGGCTTTTAGAATGTTCACGCAAGTTAACGTGAACTTTGGCCTTGAATAACATCTGCAATTTTTGAATGGAACAACATGGCAGAAATTTAAAACCACCTGCTTGTCAATATTCTTAGCAGAGGTCCTAAGACATGCCAATCGTCATGCCAGAGATAAGAAGTGGTCCCATCTCCAAGATGGTGCCTGATAACAATATGGGGCCAGCATTTGGGAGCTTGAACAATTTTTCAAATAGAAGAGGAACTAATGATAATGGGAAGAGTCCAAAACGATTTATTTCGCAGTAACAAGTACGCCAAGCAATCCGAAGGAATCTTGTTTATCAATGCCCACGGGGACACTTGCTAATTGTACCTAATGAAGGAAGATTTACATTTCAATGCACCTATCGTGCGTAACATGAAAGAAAAAAGTGCTTCCAAAGTGAAACGTTTTCTTTACTTGACAAGTAATGTGGTTTAAGATTGTGCTATGTCCTACCATAAAAAGGCTAAAGCTTCAACGCCAAGAAGGTACTCACTATGAGGCCAGCATATGGAAGCGTTAACGATTTCCTCTCCGAATAGAAGATGAATTAATTATCACGAAAGATTCAAAAGGGTTTATCTTGCAATAACACTTATGCCAAGCAATCAGAACGAATCTTGTTTATCGATGCCTATGGGACAGCTGTTACTCGTACTCCAATAACGGAAGATTTACATTTGAATGCACCTATATTGTGTAACATGAAATAAAACGGTGATTCCAAAGCGAAACCTTTTTATTACTTGACAAGTATGGTTGTTTAAGATTCTGTTATGTCCTACCATTACAAGGGTAGAGAGTGCTTCGACGCCTAGAATGTGCTCAATGTGAGGCCAACTTGGAAGCTTTAGAGGTGAGCAGAGTCCAGTTTAGAGGTGAGCAAAATGGACCGGACAAGCCTGGATCTCGATCGGGATTGGATTGGACCGGCCTAGTTGGTCCGGCCCCGAGGAGGGCAGCCTAGTCCTAGGTCCCAAAAAATGGGACCGGTGACCGGGCGGCTCGGTCCCTAGTTCCATGGTGGATGGGACCGGACTGGCTTGCCGGACCGCACCACCTAAACTATATATAATTATAAGTGGGGTTTAAGTTTGACGAAAATAATATTCTACCACTAACGATTCATATTACACACACACATACACATACATACATACATACATACACAATTAGAAAAAAAAAATTAGAAATTTTTGAAAAATTAGTTAACCTAATTTTTCTATCTTTTGCTCGACACTCCCTCCTCTCCTTTCGCTTTGCCTTCGTAACGTGGGACTCCGGTTTACCATGGAATAAAACTTACGCAAAGAAATCCGAACGAATCTTGACTATCTATGCTCGGGGGACACTTGTCAATCATACTTAATAAAGGAAGATTTACATTTAAATGCGCCTATCGTGCATAACATGAAAGAAAAGAATGCGTCCAAAGTGAAACGCTTTCTAAGGTCGTTTAAGATTCTGCTACGTCATACCATAACAAGGCTAAAAAGTGTTTCGACACCCAGAAGATGCTCAATACGAAGCCAGCATATGGAAGCTTTAAAAATTTCCTCTTTGAATAGAAGAAGAACTAATTATCACGGAAAGAGTCCAAAAGGTTTTATGTTTTTCATAGCATTTACGCCAAGCAATCCGAGTGAATCTTGTTTATCGATGCCCGTGGGACACTTGTTAATCATATCTAATAAAGGAAGATTTACATTTCAATGCACCTATCGTGCATACCATGGGAGGAAAAAAAAATGCTTCCAAAGTGAAATGCTTTCATTACATGACAAGCAAGGCGGTTTAAGCTTCTTCTATTTCCTACCATAACAAGGCGAAAGAGTGCTTCGATGCCAAGAATGTGCTCAATATGAGGCCAGCCTCTGGAAGCTTTAACGGTTTCCTCTCGGAAAAGAAGATGAACCAATTATCACGGAAAGAGTCCAAAAGGGTTTATCTTGCAATAGCACTTACACCAAGCAATCCGAACGAATCTCGTTTATCTATGCCCATCGGACACTTGTAAATCGTATCAAATAAATGAAGATTTACATATCAATGCACCTATCGTGCGTAAAATGAAATAAAAAGTGCCTCCAATATGAAACTTTTTCTTTACTTGACAAGCAAGGTGCTTTAAGATTCTGCTATGTCTTTCCATAAGAAGGCTAAAGAGTGCTTCGATGGCAAGAAGGTGCTCAATATGAGGCCAGCATATGGAAGCTTTTAACAATTTCCTCTCCGAATAGAAGAGGAGCTAATTATCATGGGAAGAGTCCAAAAGGGTTTATCTTGCACTAACACTCGAGCCAAGCAATCTGTCAATCGATGCCCATGGGCGATTGGGACACCTGGTAAGCGTATGTAAGAAAGGGAGGTTTGCATTTCAATGCGCCCAACGTGCGTATCACCATAGAAAGAGTGCTTCCAAGTTGACTTTTTTTTTTTTTACTTGGCATTGAAGCACTCTCTAGCCTTGTCTTTTTCTGAATCAAATATCGAAATTTATCTCGCAGCTCAACAAAAAGGAGAATCCCTGTAGAACTCTAGATTGATAGGTATGGAAATTTGCAAAAGCAAAATAGATAAGGTAAATAAATAGTAGCATGAAATGGCAAAAAGAAGAAGCAGAAAAAGAAAAAAAGCGACCACAGTGGGAGTCGAACCCACGACCTTCTGATCCGAAGTCAGACGCGCTAATCCACTGCGCTATGCGGTCACCAGATGACTTTCCATCCATTACAATCTATTTAAAAATATCATGTTCTCTCCATAAGGCTCGAGCAATAAAAGCTAATTACAATATTAACCTCAAACTTTTTTTTTTGAAAATACTATTAAATGCTCATGTATTTTGTTAAGATATATCATAGTAACACGGTATAACAAAAGGGAAAATTTTGTAATAATTTAGAATTGAAAAATCTATATGAATATTACCACCCACCGGGAGTGGCCACGGCGGTTCGCGCACTCTTCCTCTCGCAAAAGGTCGAGTGTTCGAATCCCGGGGACGTTGCGGGAGTGACTTAACCGGTGGCACGTGTGTGGTGGCTAAGACGTGTTGCCCCTGGGGTTTACCCCGTCCGGCCGTGCGGGGGTTCCCTGGGTCACCAAAAAAAAAAAAAAAAAAACTATATGAATATCTTACTTTCAAGAATTGATTCTAAATCCTTTTCAACTTTCAATCTTCTTTCTTTTCTCAAGTGATGTGTTTCTTTTCTCTCCGTATGAATACTTTTATGCTCTTTTCTCCGGATCCTTTCTAAACATCTCCCATCTCATGAAATATATAGCTAGAGTCAATTATTCATAGAATATCCAAGCGATAAAGTACGTATGTATGTAGTTTTTTTTGGGGGTTAATACACACGTGTGTTATGACATATAGCGTCCTCTACGGTTGTGTTCATGATTAGCGAACAAGTGTCTAGTTAGACCAACTTTAGAGGTCATGCCTGTTATCTTATAGATGAAGATTTATCTAATACATGTAAAACGCGGGTAGTTACCAAGCATCAATAAAAGCACATAACCGAGCCAACGTTCCCAGAGTCCATTAAAAAAAAAAATTACAGTTGAGGTGAGAGCTGCCAAGCTTTTAATGAAAGATTAACCTCTTTTTGACAAAAGATTACGACACGCGAACAAGATTATAGGATCGTCAACAACTGGTCCCAGGATTTCCCCAAATGTGAGAGCTGAACATATATACGATGATTACTGGCCTTCAATTTAGTTTGCAAAAATGGCGGTCTCTTCTTCAATTGCAGTTTCTTTTCTGATTTTCCTCGACATTGATCGGGTTGGCAAAGAGAATATACTCTAAACAACAAGATACTAAACATTTCATGACATTCTCAATTGTGGCAAAGATTTGGACAACATATAACATTCACAAGAATCAATCCCAAGAAAAGCCTTTTTTTTTTTTCCATACCTTTAACCCTATTAGATGATAGTTCTTAATGCTCTTAGTGTCTCTCTCAAGTTTTCACACATATTAAGCACACTCACTATACGCACAAGACCAGACTCCACAATATAATCTTTACATGCAGAAAACTATTAGCCTCTATTCAATGACCACATCGACGTCATCTTCAATAAGGAAAAGAACTCTTGTGGGAAATAGCTTTCTCTTTTGCGTCATCCACAGTCCTATTGGCAAGAGCTCAATCCCGACTTTCCTAATATGTGCCCGGCTTGCTATTAAATTGTCGGTCCGATTTCAAATCAATCGAGATTAACTTCGAGTCATGTTCAACACATCCCAACGCTATGGCCTAGTGCACTTGCAAAGACAACTGATCTCAAACATATTTGGCTCGAGGTTCGCGGACCAAATCTCCGGGAACCTTCATAGATATTTTGATGCAGATCCATTGATCCTGTTTATTCTCAGGTGTAGTTCCGCTCTGAAGGTAGGTACTTCTTGTCGGGAATGAGTTTGACTAAAGTAAGGGCAAATCTTTTTCATTAGTGGCCTTGTTGGTGATTCCCTTTTTCTGTTAGTCCCCCTGGCCAACTATTCTCTCAATTGGTTACAACATGGTTCGATCTTGAGTTATGTCATCTGTTGTCAAGATCGCTCCTGAGGGGGAAGTATACTAGTTTCTTCTTGCTATGCATAATGACTATTTGACAAATCGATACGCGAGCAGATTAGGTTTTCCGTATGTCATTTGTATGAAGATGCACGTTGAGTTGTGATAAAAAAGTCCCACATCGGATAATTGTTGTGGTGCGAGTAGTTAATACGTTGTTGTTGGTTTATCATTAATTGGCTTAAGTTTTTGAGGTGCAACTGAATATATTGACATGCTCGACATGGACTCTCTTTTGACGATCGCTTTATTCTCCTAATATGTATTGGTGTTTGGTGAATATCTCAATAAAGTAATCTCATGATCACACTTGAATGAGGGGGAGATTATTAAGATACGCAGGTGAGTTGTGTTAGTAAAGTTCCACAATAGAGAATTGG
This sequence comes from Rhodamnia rubescens, assembly GCA_021437795.1. Lineage (NCBI taxonomy): Eukaryota > Viridiplantae > Streptophyta > Magnoliopsida > Myrtales > Myrtaceae > Rhodamnia > Rhodamnia rubescens. The sequence continues at coordinate 2,102,199 of JAILYA010000052.1, forward strand.
TGTGATAGCCACCATATTCTAGTTTACCCATATCTAGATCTCCTCAAGTAAATGTATCGAACTTCCAATAGTTTTTAGGTCAATAGCTTTTCCGAATGGCATGCTTGAAAGGCAATCAGAAGGTCTAAAGGAATAGTGAAGGCAACGAAGCGCAACAGACAATCAAGGAAAATCTCCTCGTAGAAGGAAGGAAAATGACACGGATCATTGCTGGATTTTAGTCCAATGTGCAATGTCGTTTCGGGCTGTTAATTTGTTTAATGTGTTCTCTCAACTATTGATAAACGTCCACTACAGCCTTTGAACTTTTAGTTTATTTAATGTGAACCTTAAACTTTTTATTAGTACAAACAAAAAATCAGACATTATGATGATGTGCAATATTATATGTTGAGTTTGGATTGTTAGAAACGATAAGTCAGCATATCCATCTTTTTATCCATATACTTTTTAGAAAAGGCAAAAAAATAAAATAAAATTAGGGACTTCAAATATCCCACGTGGAATTGTTTTCTTGATTTGATCTAAATATATTACGTGGATAATATATGTGTAGTTTTTTTTTTGTCCACTAGTCAAACTTAACAGATTGGAAGCCACACGAGCAAATTCTATTAACATGAATCAACGAAAATATGACACTAATCAATTTGATATAATCTAGGCGAATAGATTGAATATTTATTAAGAGTTCGGGGTCCCGATGACTTCTATTGAACATTTACCAATGTTTCAAGGATCGCATTCGAATAAATTAAAAGTTCACAGGTAGTATTGTACATTGAACCGAGGTTTAGGAATTATTTTTGTCGTTTTTCCAATAGGAAAAGTGAAAGTAGGAACATGCAACTCTGGTTTCTTCGCACCGTGCAAGGTGTTTCTCCTCAGAGAACTGGAACTTGCGTGCACGGCTTAGGTATGGTTCGTTTTCTATTGGCTGGTAGATGTTTCAAACATATTTACCTTGGTATTTGAAGAAGAATATCATGTCATCACGAAGAAATTACAGAACACTGTATGTTTTGTTGCATTAAATTTTTACTTACCAAGTGCCAGAGTTATTTCTTAATCAATGGGAGACAAGGACAATCCGGGTTGAGTCGGATCTGGTATGTGTTAATCAAATATTGACCCATTTAAATTTCAAAATGAGTTGACTTATGATCCGGATTCATATTGTGCCCCGAATCCCATTTTGCCCGTTTGGCAGGCTAAGTCCCATAAATTCCGGGGGAAGACTAAACAAAAGGCAGTTACAAAGGGAAGACATGATTCTTTCATATTTCTTTTAATGCAAGATGATTCTTTCATATTTTTCTTTTCCTGCTTTGAGGATTTTAGCTTTCTCACTTTATTTAAAGGTTCCAAAGGAAGAAATCATGAGATGGTCGAGGACTCTTTCTCATCTTAGTTCGGATGCTTTGCTTCTATATAGGCCTGTTTAGTTCGGCATTTGGAAAGGGATTTAAGGCTCTAAAGTCCCTTAGTCAAATGTAAATGGCGTTTGGTCTATTTTTTGGCTCCAAAGGTACTTCTATTTTCCCAAAGACATTCCTCAAAAGCTGAACCAAACACACATATAGATGATTCTTTTCCTCCAGCATAGGGATCCTTCTTCAAATTTTATAAGTTATCCCTTTCTTCTTCTTCAAATTCATCGTCTCTCCCCAAGCTAAATCTGAACCTTGTGTCTCCAAAGACGCGAACATCTTGATGCGCCCCAGACTAGGATTATTCCTGCTAGTGAATTTCTTCAATTTGTGTTTCTTAAAAGCCATAGCGATAATTGCAAACAGACAAAATACCCAGAACAATCGCTTAACAGCTACCTTAGGTTTTGATACAAGATTGTTAGGACTATGCGGAAACGTAGACAAATGAAATGAATTAAGCAAGAAATAAACTGCTGAAAAAAAAAAAAATTGAACACAACTTACCAGATTCAATGGATTAACCCACTCCACGGGGAGAATTAGCGAGATGGTTCCATGACAATTGGCAAAATGGAATTAAAATCGCTCTATCACACTCTCTTATAGATGTTTCCTTATCTTAGCGTATCACAGGAATCAATTACAAGTAATAAGCTTTCTCGTACTCTTAGCTCTCTTGGACGATGATTCTCAAATACTCTCTCTGTCTCTTACTTGTTTTTTGTACATATTAAGCACACTCATGCACACAAGACCAAACCCAACAACAAAATATTTATATGCCAAAAATTATCAGCCCTCATTTGACTACAACATCGATTTCATCTTCAATAATGAAAAGGAGTTTTGTGAGAAATTAATTTCCCACCGACACTCCGATTGGGAAGAGTTCGATTTTGACTTCCTAATATGGCCCGGATTGCCTTGCAATTGATCATGGGTCGGATTTTACATCAATAGGGAATAACTTCGACTCATAATCAACACATCACAACGTCATGGCCTAGTGTACTTGCGGAGACAGCTGATCCCAAGCGTGCTCGGCTTGAGGTTTTACTGACCAAATCTATGGGAACCTTGGTAAATATTTCATGCATGTTCATGAAGGATCTCTATTCTTCGGGGTAGTTCCTCTGTGAGGCAGGTATCTCTTTTTAGGCAATGAGTTTGACTAAGATATAAGTAGGTGCGAATCATTTTCATTAGTGGGCTCGATAGTGATTCCGTTTTTTTTGGTCCCTGGCCAGCTATTTTCTCATCCGGTGCCAACAACATGAGTCGATCTTAAGTTATGTTGAAGGCTGTGATGGTTGCACCTCCAGGTAGAAATCTGATGGTCTCTTCTTGCAGACTAGGCTAGGTGTCAGTTTCCTCACTGTTTCTTTGGTATGCTTACATTTACTGAAGCCAATATCTTTTCTAGTGGCTCCATGGCGCCTATCGATAGTTTCTGTTCATAAGTTGATCCTTGCTGCTTGTCATGGTTACGGCCCGTCAGTCCCGGGTTTCTTCGCTCCTTGCGAGGCTCTTTCGTTGGTCCCTTCTCGGAGAACTTCCAAGCTGTATGCTTCGCTTACCTACTGTTGGAAAATATGGGAGAAATGTAGTAACAATGTAATTGAACTTTGAGCCGTGTAATCACTCTCTTACTGTATGTTCTTCTGTTAATTCTTGTAGACAATTCAAGTGCATTTACCCTAATTTTAGAAGAAGAATATCATGTCTTGGCTGGCGAAAGATAATGGAATTGCAACATGAGCAGCTCTTGTGACATACCCTCATAGTCACCATCAAAGAAAAGAACGACGAATTTCTTTTATATGCATAATTGAGAAAACGTTTTGCTTTGTGTGGTCTAATTTAGAGAGGAGGTATCGTGGATATTAAATAGTGTCTAGAAATTTACCAATACCTAC